>JACXGJ010003898.1:0-49837 GCA_016801105.1 Esox niger
TTACACTGAAACCAGCTTTAAATATTACAATCACGTTGATTTACCCCACATCGAGAACAGCCCCACAGCCAAACATTACACTGAAACCAGCTTTAAATATTACAATCACGTTGATTTACCCCACATCGAGAACAGCCCCACCGCCAAACATTACACTGAAACCAGCTTTAAATATTACCATCACGTTGATTTACCCCACATCGAGAACAGCCCCACCGCCAAACATTACACTGAAACCAGCTTTCAATATTACAGATCCCTGTTAGTTTTGGATCGTGGTGCGCTAGTGTCTCCAGATGTAGTGATGTTGTACAGTTAAAGTATTGAATTTATGGCTAAAATGGTGGACATCAAAGCCTCTGCTCTCTTTTGGAGCTTTGTGAGTGCGTGTTTTGGCCCACGGTGAAAGACTGTGGCAGCTGCAGCCCATTGAGGAAAGTCGCCTTACTCCCAGCACTGTCTCCTAAAGAAGAATGGAATCCATATGGGAATTAATGCCACAGGGACGCTGGAATTTCCCTTCCCTTTCTGCTCACAATCGTCTGATCTGTCAGACACAACTGATTCTGTGCAGACAGCCGAGAGGTTTTGGCAGTTCAACGTGTAAAAAAGGCCTGAATCAAAAAATGTATAGGATTTTGGTTAATCCTTTGTGTCTTATCTTATTGCGGGATGTATTCCAGTTGTTTCTATTGCTAAATGTGGTATGTCTTGTGGTGTGTTTAGTCTGCTCTGGGGACCTTATTCATTGTGAAGGGTTGGGGAGCGTAAATATTTACTCCCCACCTGGCTTATGTGGCCATTTTGTGTGTCAAAGCCCTCACCCAGTGTAAACAGAGGCAGTGGTTCAGTCCACTGTGTGCGTGCGTGCGTGTGTGCGTGCGTACGTACGTGCGTGTAAGGAGACATTCAGGTGGGGGGGTGTGGGGCCCTGTTAGGGGGATGCCTGTTGATAGTGGTGACTGGTGAGTGACACTCCACTTTGGGTAACACCTAGAAGGAGACAAAAGGATAGGACACCACTGCAGGTCTCTAAAGGTCACATTCACAACATATTTCCAGTGAGACCAGGCCCCCTCGCTCTCCTGGCTTACAAAGCTAGAAAAAAGTATTACCCCGCGCAGTTAAGCCTCCATTTCCACGGCACGTTTGTTGCATATCCAGCACCCAGAGGTGACTTAAAGTACACAGTCATGGTGTGAGAATGCTTGTGCAGTTGTACAAGAATGTTTGGGGTTGTACGTTGAAATCACTGCAGACACTTTTCTCATTACATCTGGTGAATAAACACAGGGGGTCCCATTATAGTATTGTGTGCGGCTGTCAACGGGGGTCCTTTGCGGGGGTTGTTTGCTTGTTCTGTAGGGGCTCATGGTGGGTCTTTTATTCTCCGCACACTTCCATTACTGAGGCTTTGAACTGTGCAAACATCCTCCTCTTTCTCCATGCCTTCCACCTCTCTCCATCCCGCCCTCTTCACACAACACCCCCCCCGCCCCTCTGGTCACTGAAGTAGTGTGAGTGGCTGTGGTTCATTGATCTTTGGTTCCCCAGGACTCCAGTAGACTTCATCTTTACCAGGTGCAACTCCTTATAGTTTCGTCTGCCAGTCTGTTTATCCATTCGCCTGCCACTCTTGACCCTGCCAACGGACAATTAGCCAAAAAGAATTAACGGTAGATTTAAATGAGAAGATTTTTCATTTTAGCGGCCAGCATTAACAAATATATTAATGATTGTAATTGTATTTCATGTCATAAAAAGCAAAATATTGTAAAATATTGCTGAAAGTGATATGTTGAGATTTGGAGATTACTCTCCAAGTGTGTTGGCCATCCTTGAATCTTTTTGGTAGCTTTTACTTCTGTATGTTAACAGAGAACTAAAGTACCATGGCAGTTTATACAAGAAAGCTAAACAATAAACAATAAACATGCAGTGCATCGATCGAAGTCCATAGATCTGAGTCAACCTACGTTAAAAAAATCTGGGTTGATTCCCTTTGAGGGCAAAGTTTTTATCTCGTTCACTAAAGTATTCTTGCTGGTGACCTTTTAGTTACTCCCAGAGTATTCCATATACAGTCGTTGACAGAGTGCAGAGACTAGCTGAAGCTATGGTCCAAAACAAATGTAATGCGTTATTACAATTGGTGTCCAATTACTTGGGACACCAATTGTGCAGGAATGTGCATTCATACAGACAATCTTGTAGTGATTTAAATGAATTAATTATTGTTCCTCAATATTTGAATACTTGATTCGTTTGAAAACATGATTAAACATTTCTGATGAGTGTGAGGAGGGAGATTTATGCTGTTAATGGAATTAAGATTCTTTAAAGTCTAACTTAAGCAACATGTAACTGTATTCAATTCACCAGACATATATCGACTCTATTTAAGGCAAACTCCAAATGATTCAGACATTGGGTTTTGTGTCACTAGAAAGCTTCATGCCTCTGGGAAGGTGTATAAATCCATTTCTCTTTAAAGCAGTAATCGATACCGTTTTGTCTGTTTTGCGTACATTTTGGGGCAGATATTTTTATATAACTGACCAATGGTCTGTATGACTCCTCTATTTAATGTTAAGTAGGCCTATATAACATAATGTTATGGAAGTCTATATTACATATAATAACACAAATGTTTGTACTACACAAGATGGTTGTCAACTACTGGCTCAATATATAGTGCTGTTTGTAATTATTGGGACAGGTTTTTTTGCCTTCTTTTAGCTGTAGAAATTACAAAGCATTTTATACACCATCTCCCTATCTATTGCTAGGCCACATTTGACCTATGCCAACAAGAAGGTGCTAACCATGGTAAACACCAGGGAACAAAGCATTACCGTGTGATTGTTAACCTACATAGCTTCCATTCCATAAAACAACAGGAGGTCCCTTCCCTTTGTCCTCTCTGGAGCACTTTTAAATGAGTTTAGTGGGATCTGAATGAGTTCATGAGTTGACCTGACAAGGCAGACACATCCTTTGAGGAGGCCAAGAAGTCCATAGCGAGAGAAGGGGGGGGCGTTGCTCAAGTCTTATGAACACTTCCTTGGCTTTGTCAGAATGTTGTGTAGGGTCTTGTCCTGTTGTTGAAAGATCCCATTCAGGACCTCTGTCGAGTCCTGCAGAATGTGACTGAAGTACCGCCTCAGTTGGACCTGATGGTTGTGGGTTGAATAGATTCTGTCAAGGTTTCACATTTTCTTTCCCATGTTGCCTTGCAGCGTGTGACTGTGACTCGCGAGGCATCGCTGAGCTGCAGTGCGACAAGGCCAACGGGCATTGCGTGTGCCTGCAGGGTGTGTCGGGTCCCCGCTGTGACACCTGTGCCCGTGGCTACTCCGGAACGTTCCCAGACTGCCAACGCTGCCACCAGTGCTTCTCAGACTGGGACGTGGTAGTGGGTCAGCTGACCAATCAGACCCACAGAATGGTCAACAGGGTGAACACCATCAAGGCCAGCGGAATCACCGGACCGTATAAACACACTATAAAGAACATGGAGCAGAGTGCCGGTACCATCAGAACCATCTTGGCTCAGAACCCGGCCACACAGCCACTTTCAGAAATTCAGCAGCTACTGGAGCAGGCTACGTAAGTGGGGTGAAAGGGACCAATCGACTGCTGTATTTATCAAAAAACTGTTGTAGTCTTCTTATTAAGAAAACATTTCAATACTCTGTCTTTATTTCTTTAGAAAGCTAATGGAGGAGATGAACTACAAGTTGAATGTCACAGAGGAGGCACTGGCTGAGGTCTCAACTGATAAGAACAGCACCGACACTAAACTGGACTCTCTCAGAGAGGACGCTGAGAAGCTGGATCACACCGTCAAAGAGCTGTTGGACCAAGTGGAGTTCATCAAAAACTCGGACATTCGGGGTAATGGACTGGAACAAAACTTCAAAACTTGTTGAGGATTGTAAATGTATAATCTCATCATACTTCTGTTTGTCAACTCTGACAAATCAAACCCTATTTTTCGTCATGCCAGGAGCTACAGACAGTGTTACGAAGTACTACCAGCAGTCTGTAGCTGCCGAGGCTCAAGCCAACGCTTCCACCAGCGACCCACACAACCCTTTGGAAAGCTCCGCACTCATACGGCAAGCCACAGAGGACAAGATGAACGACACCAAGGAAGAGTTCCACAGGAGGCAGGAAGAACACGCCAAGCGCCTGGATGACCTGGCTGGACAACTAGAGACAGTGGACCTATCAGCACTCAGTGATAAGGTAGTGTGAAAACCGTCAAAACAGCTTTCACTTGATTTTTAAAGTTGCACATGCCAGAACTCTCAGCAATCGTTTCTCTCTTCAGACCTGCGGCAGCCCAGCTGTTGAGACCAGGGGGGATTCTGATGGGGAAAGCGGGTCAGGTGACGAGGGGTGCGACGGTCTGGTCGCCATGGCCAACAAAGCCTGGCTCAAGGCCAAGGACTTTGACCAGGAGATTCTCACGGCCATGGAAGAAGTGGACAAGCTCTCCAAGATGGTGAGGCTCTGGTCGACAAATGATGAAACTAATGAAAGAGGGGTGTACTTTATACAAAATCCACCCTACACCACTACTCTGGTTCATACGCTGTCTGTGTGGGTGAATGTGTCCAGGTATCAGAAGCCAAATTGAAGGCGGACGAGGCGAAGCTCAATGCACAGGATGTGCTGATGAAGACCAACGAGACCAAACAGCGTGTGGACCGGAGCAACGAGGAACTGCGGAGCCTGATCAGACAAATCAGAAACTTCCTCACACGTGTGTTGACTCGCTCGAACGTCGAACTCCTACGTACATTTACCAACCCACGATTTAAGGTGCAGTAAGTAGAGTTTCATTTGACTTATGAATGTCTCATGAGCTTAGTCTCCCCTGTGGCGCGCTCTAGAGGATGCTGCCGACCTGGAAAGCATTGAGGCTGTGGCCAACGAGGTTCTGGCCATGCAGATGCCTACCACACCAGCGCAGCTCCAGAACCTCACGGAGGAGATCAGGGCCAGGGTGGGAGACCTGGCTCTTGTGGAAGACATACTCAGCCAGAGCGCCAATGACATCCAGAGAGCCGAGAGCCTTTTGGAGCAGGCACGCAGGGCCAGGTAACACACGTCCACACCTGTCAAGTGTGCCCTTTGAACGGCGCGCCCGGCGATCCACACACATGGGTGTGCTTATTGCTTTTCCACCCTTTGGGCGCGTTCCACAGTAACGAGGCCACAGATGTGAGGGACACAGCAGAGATGGTGAAGCAGGCTCTAGAGGAAGCTGAGCGTGCCCAGAGCACGGCGGCCGAGGCCATAAAACAGGCCACCATTGACATCAGAGGCACCAATGACCTCCTGACCTCAGTGAGTCAACATCCTCCATTCTAACAAACCCGTCGAGATTACACGTGTGAAACTAGCCTGTTGCCTTCTGAACATTTGAATATGTGTGATTTGACGTGTGTGTTTGACCGGTTCGGACGAACATGTTAAAAAGGGCAATGCCATAAAGACCCAGAAATGTTAATGTCGGATTGTCTTGAACAGGTGGAGTCAGAGACAGCAGACTCCGAGTTCAAGCTGAACAACGCCACCCAGAGGCTTCTACGGTTAGGACACGACGTCACACTGCTCCGAGAGAAGGCAGTGAACACCTCACTCAGCTCTGAACAAACGGAGCGTGATGCAGAGGGCATCAGCAAAGTGGCCGAGCAGGTCAAAAAGGTGTGTTATTGGGAGAGTGTTTCATTCAGGAGTCTAGTTTTTCCCACAATAAACTGCAGATCCCATGTTTGACTGTGTGCGTGGGTTCGTGCAGGATCTGGATGGGGAACTGAAGGAGAAATACAGCACTGTAGAGAATCTGATCAAGCATGAGGCCCGAGGCATGACTGAAGCCAAGAAACGGGCAGAGTTGCTACAACAGGAAGCCAAAGACTTGCTTCTACAGGCCAGCGACAAGCTTCAACTACTGAAAGGTACACACACACACACACACACACAGACATACATCCACGACATACATCTACATGAACAGCTTGAATTGTGTCCTGCAGGTCAATAAAGTCATAAGTCCCTGAGGTGATTAACCATGACATGTCCATTCTATGGACAGAGGCATTATAACAAACACTACATAAGCCATAGTAGCGTTCAGTGGTCACTGCTTAGTAGATATAGAATGCTTTTGAAAGGGTTTGAGACACATTCTCCAGATTTCCTTGTGTTATCGATCGTTCAGAGGCAGTTTATAATTGATTACATGTATTTATTTTTGCCATCAATCTACAAAATACCCCACAATTTTGGTTTGAACTGATTTGTAAAAGAAAAGTACGATCACATGCATATGTTTTCAGACCCGTTCTTTAAGTTGGTGGGTGAGGGATAGTATACGATCGGTGACGTTTTGAGAAGGCAGATCGGTGGGTGCATAACTGTCCCTTGTTTGTCCAAATCTAGATTTAGAAAAGTCTTACGAGGACAACCAGAAGACTCTGGAAGACAAGGCCAACCAGTTGGTGGACCTGGAGAAGGCTGTCAAAGAGCTGCTGGAGGAGATCAGTCACAAAGTCACCGTCTACAGCACCTGTCTGTTTTAATAATACCAAGATAAAGCTCCTAGGGGCAGGAATAAATTAACCAAACTCACTCCCTGGTTTCAATATTTGAGTACTTGTTTACTGTCTCAAAGTCAAACAGCTGGTATTTGTGTGAAAAGGTAAGGTTGAAAAGTCATGTTTCTTTTTGTAGAGATGTGTGAAAATATGAATCCTGCCGAAGAATCTAAAGAC
This sequence comes from Esox niger, assembly GCA_016801105.1. Lineage (NCBI taxonomy): Eukaryota > Metazoa > Chordata > Actinopteri > Esociformes > Esocidae > Esox > Esox niger. The sequence continues at coordinate 6,789 of JACXGJ010003898.1, forward strand.
TCACATGGTGTTAATATGTTGTTGTGTCCTTCAGAGGCACCTAAAAATGCTTTGTGATTCTTGGCCATTGGTTGGTTGATTTTTGTCCAAAGAGGTGCTGTCGAGCCCGAAAGGGGCCGATTGTGTTGCCGATATGTGCCCGCTGTCATCAAAACCACTAGCTTTCAAACTTGAAATGTCTTGGCTGTCTGAGGTATAATAATGAATCTGCATATAAACAACATATTACGCATCCAGTCCAAAATGAGAGGTTTGAAAAAAATGGTTGATATGCAAGTCACAGACCTTATGTTTAATTTGTATTGCACCTGTAAATCACGCTGAATAAGAGTGTTTGCTAAATTCTAAAATGCAGACTTAAGCCTCAGACATGACTATTTCTTAGTGAGAGGGTTATGGTTAGAATCTTTGAGGACAGCTTTAGGGTACATTTGTCAGTGTTGGTATCTGAGAAACACCACTCTCCATAAAGTACCTAGTAAAAAGGAAAATTTGCATTGTTATGAAGTATTTCTAGACAAATGCCACTGTAGTAAACCAGAATGTAATTCAGTCATTTTTATATAAATCCTAGTTTTGATGGCTGAAAATGTGAATGTAAAGGTGTGACATACCTTTGTACCATGGGACTGCAATGATTTTATTCCTCTTTTTTATTGTACTGTTTTCTACATTTGTATGCAAAATTGTACAAGCCAACTGTTTACTTTGAAAGTTTTACCTAAACCAAAAACTTGGTAACCAAATACATTTGAATAATAAACAACCAACAAAAATTCAGTCAAATGCCGTCTGTGATATTTGTCTTAAAGGGGAACTTCAAAATTGAAAGGTTGTCACTGCAGTTGTAGGCTTTTTATTATTTTCCTGTGATTGGGAAACTGATGCGGTTGTAATGTGGTCAAGGACAGTAAAGATATTCAAATGACATGTTATTATGCAATGCTCGTTTTACTGTTGATGCTAGCATTGCAAGTAAAACCAAATTGTGTTAAAAAAAACACATTTGTTCCATGAATCTTCAATGAGATGTAACATACAAATGTCTACAGACACTACAGGTGAAAAGTAAAACGTTTTATTGAAATTTAAGCGGTTCATATCCATTGATTAACCTGAAATGGTATAAAGGTAAGTGGTAAAAAAAAGAGGTCAATAAAAGGTTAGGTTAGCAAAAACTGAAGTTCAATGTACAGTTCAGGGTCATAAAAATCCCCTTTGTCATGGAACACCTAGTGGGTTAAGAACTTCCAGCTGTTCTGGAGCAGTTGAAGTATATAAAGTCACATAAAAGTGATGCTAACGGTAGCTAGACGTGTCCTAACTCTTTTGATTACATACAAACCATCTTGTCAGCGTAAAGCAGGTTTAGAAGAGACTTATTACACCTCTTAAGCATTATTTGGACAGCAATGTACTACAGGAAGTAGTAAGGATATCTTGCACCCCGGTCTGTCGTCACTACATTACTCCAGTGATTCCATCGATTCATTTCTTTCTGGAGCTGATTTTTATTCAATAAACAAGGGGACACGGTTTCTGTCAGAATCCGTGAAACCCATGTCACTCGAGAGGGATTGTTTAAAAAATTCTAAATATTCAATTTTGTTGTTTTTCTCTCACACCAAATCCTTCAAAATGTATATTTAATTCTAGAGTAGATGTTCATTAAATAGACAATGGGACAGTGTTGCTGAAAGCCTCTGCTGAAATCCATGTCCCCATGTTAATCGTGAGGGATTGTTCCAAAAATGACAAAACATATAACCTCCTGTTATTGCATCTCGCTCTCTCACCAATACATTCAATAGGCTTCTTTCATTCTGGAGCAGATTTTCATTAAAAAATCCAGGGAATACCATTTCTGAAAGCCTCTGGCAACATTTGTGCTCTCCTGTCAATTGAGAGTGGTTGTTCCAAAATTTTGAAATGATCACTCTCACACCAATACCTTCAATTGGTATTTTACATTCTGGAGTAGATTTTCTTTCAATAAATAAAGGGACACAGTTTCTGACAGCCTCCACTGAAATTATTGTCCCCCATCAATTGAGAGGGATTATTCCACAAATGTCCAAACTTACAAAATTTTACTGAATCTAATGTTACTCTATTTTACTCAAATTTGAAGTTGTAATCAGTAATAAACGAAAAGTTGGAGTGAAACCCATGATGAAAGTACACAAGTTTAATTATGTTACCTGTCTAAGACATAACATTACAAACATTGCCTAGCTAATTAAAGCTACTGTACAGCTACAACTTGGTCGCTGATTAAAAGCTGTGAATAAAAACTATCTACAAATATATTTTCTAGAAAAGAATAAACAATTAATTGGGAGACAACAAAGCTACAGACTGGCAGAGGGCGAAAAAGACTGTCCACTGACCGAAAATGAATGTCACTCAGCAACCATAGGATGACATCAAATGACCTACAATAAAGACATGCAAACAGCAGAGCTGGGGTGAAGTGCACGGTGAAGTGCACGGCGAGGACGGTTCGAAACAGGCTCCAATGGGCAGGGCTGAAGTTGAGTAAAGCTAGAAAAAAGCCTTTCATCATTTAGAAGCAAAGTAGAGCCAGGCTGAAGTTTGCATAAGACCATAAGGATTTGACCATAGAGGAATGGAGTAAGGTCATCTTCCCTGACAAGTCAAATGTCCAGCTTGTCGTCTAATAGTTAGACACAATGTCTCACACCCACTTTGGTGGAGGATCAGTGATGATCTGGGGATGCTTCAGCAAGGCTTGAATCGGGCAGATTTGTCTTTGTGAAGGAATTATGAATCAAGCCAAGTACAAGGTTATCCTGGCAGAACACCTGCTTCCTTCTGCTCTGACATTGTTGCCCAACTATGGGAATTGTTTTTTCCATCAGGACATGCTCCATGCCACAGCCAAGTCAATCAAGGTGTGTATGGAGGACCACCAGATCACCACCCTGTCATGGCCAGCCCAGTCACTAGACCTGACGCCCACTGAAAACCTCTGGAATTTGATCAAGATGAAGGTGGATGGTCACAAGTCATCAAACAAAGCCAAGCTACTTGAACTGTTCACCCAACAGCAATGTGACAGGCTGGTGGAGAGCATGCTTATTCCAACAAATGTTGATTTCTGAACTCCTCCTAAGTTAAAACATTGGTATTTTGTTGTTGAAAAGTGAAAATGAATTTGTTTTCTTTGCATTATTTGAGGTGTGAAAACAATGCATATTTTTTGGTTCTTTTGACCCGTTGTTATTTTCTACAAATAAATACTCTAAATGACATTATTTTTATTTGGAATTTGGGAGTAATGTTTTCAGTAGTTTATAGAATAAATCATGTTAATTATACTCAAACACATACCTATTAATAGTTAAACCAGAGAAACTGATAATTTTGCAGTGGTCTCTCATTTTTTTCTAGAGTTATATTTTGAACGTCAGTAGTAAATTCAAAGTCCGAACAAAAATAGTTTAAAGGTTGATAAAATGGAATAAACGTCCATATTTTCGTGCTCTGCCAAAAATACAAGAACAATGAATTGAAACCGAATTTAACGTCCAGAACGAAAGTTTTGAAAACACTATCGCCCCCACAGGAAGAAGTCATTTCTGTTTTCAATTCTGGTTGGTCATGCAGCTGTCAGCTTTAGAAAAGCATGTTTGTCGTAGGGAACCAATCAGACTGCGCGTTGTTGGTTCGTGGACCGGGTGCGACGAAGATAGACGTGAGAAAGACTAGCGGCGCAAGACTATGGACCCGGTGAACAATGCTGAGACCGGAGAGACAGAACCCGAACAGGAGCAGTTTTATGTTCTTATTCCGAAGGAAACACGGTGCAAAAAGAAGGAGCAGGAAAAACTGTCTGGTGTCGTTAAGAACGTCCATAGAAAACTGCGAAGAAAATACCGAGAAGGTAGGTACGCTAACTTTAGCTAACGTTACATTAGCTTATCCAGCTAGCAACATTTAGGGGTCCAGCGTATGTATCTGCAAACTGGCTATTTAAACTGTTCGCGAACAAGGCCCCAAGTGGAGAACTATCCTAGTTTTCTCGCTATTGTAGCCAAACGGTTAATATCACATTATTAACTTTTTACGGGGCCTTGACTAATCTGCAAGCTGTTCTACCAACGATGTGTATTTATTTCTACGTGTGGTTCGACTGTCTAAAAATATTGTCATGCAATACTAGCTGGCTTTTGGTGGATAGCTTAGTCACATAGCGACAGTACAGTACCTTATTTGAACCAAACTTACGTTAAAGGTGGACAGCCTGGAGATATTTCAACCTGCAAAGTGTTTACTTGGCTGCCAATTACTAGAGATGTGCTTGTTTGGCGCAACATATTGGATCATTTGACAGTCATAACCGATAAGTGTCTCTCCATGGCCATAGAGCAGTAGACAGATGAGCCTGTTTTTATGGCTTTCCTGAGGTGTTGTGGTCAGCACTCCATTCACTCATGTTAGACATTTGTAGTATGTGTACGCCACTCCAACTCGTAATTTCTAGAAACAGTACGTATGATTACTGGACGCCGATCTTTCCCACGGGTTTGACCTCTGACATTACTCACCACAAACAATATTCTAAATAGCAGCTACACCAAGATTGCATCAGTCTGTGAACATTACATCAGTGCAACGTTTTTTTCCTGCTACACCAGAAAGGTGAACAGCGTGCTTGGAGCTGAATATGTAGCAATTTGCCTCAGTTCTAGGGAAGCTATATTACTGTGGATTGACTTAAATTATTAAGCGTGCTTGCTGTCGGTACTATGCAGGCCAGAATGAATTTAGACATTCATGAGCATGCAGCTCATTTTGGTTTAAGTATCATTGTGAATGCATTGGATAAAACTTATACTTCAAACTAAAATATATAAACTGAACATGCTAACTCAAAGCAAATGCAACCACTGCTAACTACAGAAGCCTAAGCTAAGTTTCAATTGCTTGAATGGACTGGGTCCAAATGAAACAGTTATCATCTTGCTAGTTATCTAACTCATACAAATGATCGTTTTGAGGTTTTTGGAACAATACCAGCATCATATCAATTGTACCAGCATGTACGTGTGTGTGTGTGTGTGTGTGTGTGTGCACAAATGTAACACCCCCAAATGTTGTTTTTGGAAGAATACATGCCCATTTTGAATTTGATGCCAGCAACATGTTTCAAAGAAGTTGAGACAGGGGCATGTTTACCACTGTGATGCATCACCTCTTCTTTTGTCAAATCTCTGCAAGTGTTTTGGATCTGAGGATACCACTTTTTGTATTGCTTTGAAAGTTAAATGTTTTCACATTTTTACTTTATATGGGAATTCAACTGCTCAACAGTTTGGGCTCTCGTTTGTCGTATTTTGCATTTAATAATGTCCCAACATTTTTTAATGGGTGACAGGTCTGAACTGCAGGCAGGCCAGTTTAGCAGCCAGACACTTAATATGGCGCTATACTGTTATAATATGTGCAGAATCTGGTCTGGCTTTTTCTTGCTGAAACAAGCAAGGCCTTCCCTGAAAAACCTTCCCTGAAAGACCTTGTCTGGATGGCAGCATATATTGTTCAAAAACCTGTATATATTGCTCAGCATTAATGGTGCCTTCACAGATGTGCAGGTTATTCATGCAATGTGCACTAATGCACCCCCATACCATGATAGATGCTGACTTTTGAACTGTGTGCTGATATGAAGTCAGATGGTCCCCAAAATGATTCCCAAAATGTTTTTTACATTTTGATTCGTCAGACCACAGGACAGATTTCCACTTCACCTCGGTTCATCTTAAACGAGCTCGGGCTCAGTAAAGTATAGGTTTCAGTTCTGTCAATGCAATTTATTTTTATTTAGTGATTTTAAAGATCTGAATTAAATACCTAATCGAATATTAAGGAATTGTGCAGACAAAACAATAGTCAATTTCAGCTTGTTTTTTTTAAACTATATAATTTCAACTTCAAGGCTGCCGATACGGTGTGCTTTTTTGTAATTTTTACCAATGTTTTAAAAGTAGATTTTAATGGTGACTTGACCTCTGAGGTAAATTCTGAAAGTTCTGATGAAGTTTCAGTCCCATTACTAGGTCTGTTTTCTGTTAGGTTGTTTGTATTGACCCCTTTCACTGTGGGTGAAGAGGAATTAGATGTTTTCTACTGGTCCCTTAACTGGGCACAAATAGCAAATATAAAGAGGTCAGGAGGTTATATTAATATTTTGTTTGTGTGTAATTACCATTGGAGGAACGTGCCAGTGAGCATGTTCCTAACCAACTTTTTTCAGTCTAGTGGAAGATTTGCATTTAGAAGTCATACTGTTTATTACATTTACCATTGCTGCACGTTTCAAGCAAACAATGCAGTTTTTGTCCGAACTGATTACAGAAGCCATCTATTGCACATGGCTAAAACAAGCAGGGCCATGGGTTTTCCTAGGGGTTTCTGTGCTATGCGTTTAGACTGAATTTCTGTACATATGAATCCTGTACTTCCAGAAGCTGGCGTGGGTCTCTCATTAACTGCTGCTATTGAAAGCCACTGCAGTTGGTCTGTCAGCTGACCCCCTGATTGGTTAATAAGTAAAGTATGGTCTGCTTGCTATTGTCACAAGAGTAGTCATGCTTTTTACTAAGACACTGCTGTTCATTCCAGTTTGTCGTCTTGTTGTTCTTTCATTTCTGCAAATCTTTTTTTTTCCTTTTCTTCTTGGGGTCATGGGATTTCTTCTCATGCCTCTCTACTCGCAAAACAAACTTTCTGCTGTGAAGATATAGGAGTAGATTTACAAGGAAGGATGATAGAAATGTTTGAGGAGAATGGTTTTGATCCGAGAAGCATAGATTATTTTTGTGATTTGAAGGAAGTTACACTTTGCAAGTAGGTATATACATGTTGGCTCACTGTGGATTGTTTTGTCACGTCTACAAATGTCCTATGCTTGCATGCCATTGTCAAGAAACCTAAACTGAAAGGACAAAATGACTTTCAGTTCCTATTTGGATTGTGAAAATAGGAAACCAAGCCTTAGTTTGTGTAGCCCATAGTGCTCAGTAGATCTACTAACTGTATTGTGTGTGGTGATGTATCCTTCTGTATTCAGTCTATATGGAGGGAGTTCCTCATTGCATCACAGTTTACATTTAAAGGTACAGTTGGGCTCATAAGTTTGCATACCCTGGCATAAATGGTGAAATCTAGACATTGTTATTGATAATATCATTTTATTTAAGGATAGTGATCATATGACGCCATCCTTTTTAAATCATGGTGACAACATAAATGGCCCCAGAAATGTACATACCCTTGAAGGTGTAGCTTTGTTACAGTACCAAGGTGACACACAGGTTAAAATGGCAATTAAAGTTGAATTTCCCATACCTGTGGCTTTTTAAAGTGCCATTAGTGTCTGTGTATAAATAGTCAGTGAGTTTGTTAGCTCTCACGTGGATCCACTGAGCAGGCTAGATACTGAGGCATGGGAAGCAGAAAATAACTGTCAGGATATAAAAGATATCTAAAGCATTGCAAATGCCAATCAGTATTGTTCAATCACTTAAGTGGAAAATTTGAGGGTCTCTTGATACCAAGCCAAGGTCAGATAGACCAAGAAAGATTTCAGCCAAAGCTGCCAGAGGAATTGTTCGGGCTACAAAGAAAAACCCACAGGTAATCTCTGGAGGAATACAGTTTGTTCTGGAAAAAGACGATGTGGAGCACAATACAACGATACTTGAACCAAAATGAGGTGCATGGTCAAGTTGCGAGAAAGAAGCCTTTATTGCACCAATGCCACAAAAAGGCCCAGTTACAATATGCCTGACAACACCTTGACACGCCTCACAGCTTCTGGCACTCAGTTATTTTTAGTGACAAGACCAAAATACAGCTTTTGGAGAGGGGTCAACAAGGCCTCTAGTGAACAGAGTACCATCGGCACTGTGAAGCATGGTGGTTGCTCCCTGGTGTTTTGGGGATGTGTGAGCTCCAAAGGCACGGGGAAACTTGTGAAAATTGATGGCAAGATGAATGTAGCATGTTATCAGGAAATATTTTATATTCTTCGTCATGAAAGCTGTGCATGGGACGCTCTTGGACTTTCCAGCACGACAATGACCTCAAGCACAAGGTCAAGTTGACCTTCCAGTGGTTACAGCAGAAAAAGGTGAAGGTTATGGACTGGCCATCACAGTCTCCTGACCTTAATATTGAGCCACTCTGGGGAGATCTCAAACGTGCGGATCATGCAAGACAACCAAAGATTTAGCATGAAGTGGATGCATTTTGCCAAGACAAGTGGGCAGCTATACCACCTGCAAAAATTCAGGGCTTCATAGACAAATATTACAAAAGACTGCATGCTGTCATTTATGCTAAAGGGGGCAATACACAGTATTAAGAACTTAGGGTATGCAGACATTTGAACAGGAGTCAGTAAAATGTTTTCTTTGTTGCCATGTTTTGTTATTTGATTGTGCCATTATGCTATGATCTACAGTTGAATGTGAATCCCATAAGAAATAAAAGACATGTTTTGACTGCTCATTAATGTTTTCTTCCTTTGGTGCATATATTACCAATTCTCCAAGGGTATTTTGAGCACAACTGCAATTTCCGATTGATGTGGCGTAAAAGCCGCTCCTGCTAGTGCGTGAGCATTGCCTTTACAGAATGGACATTTTATGGGGTTCTTAGGTTATCCGTTTGCTTCTCTTTAACTTCTTGCCTCTACAGTGGGAGATTTTGATAAGATCTGGAGGGAGCACTGTGAGGATGAACAGACGCTGAGTGAATATGCCCTGGCCATGAAGAACCTGGCTGACAACCACTGGGCCAAGACGTCCGAGGGAGAGGGTCGCATCGAGTGGTGTCGCAGGTAAAACACTCCCCCAGCCATGGTGCCGGACTGCAGCTCAGAAATTTTCTGCACTATACTCGCAGCCATTTCAAAATCATCACCCTCTGTATTTCGTTACACATCCATGTCATTTGAACTGTGAGGGATCAATAATGTGCGTGTGATATTTTTCAAGTGTTTGTCAGGAGTATTTCCTGGATGGTGGGATGAAGAGAATGTTGGAGAAGGATGAGAAAAGTGCCCGGCTTGCCATTGCCATGTCGACTTCAGCCCAGCCGTATAGCTCCTCTATCCCTGGGTACTGTACTGCCGCGGTGGAAAATGGAACCCAGGCTATTTTGGTGGCTTTTGTCCTTTATGCGTTTGCACATATTGGCATGTCTGTGCTACTGGTCTTGTGTCACTGTTAGACTTGATACTTACTCCTAATTGGCTTGAATTTCTTTGGTTGCAGGTCAGTCCCTCAGCTTGGTAAAATGCGCTTGCTGGATGTTGGCAGTTGTTTTAACCCCTTCCTGAAATTTGACGAGTTCCTCACAGTCGGTATTGACATAGTGCCAGCAGTCGAGGTGGGTACCATGCCATTCATGTCAGTGTTCCGTCAGTGCTAGACAGTCTCTTCTCACTGAGTTACTTTATCTTCTGTAGTGCTGTTAGAATATTCAGGGGGTTTTCAGACAGTTATTTTGCTCAATCTATCAATCAAATTCATTTATAAAGAATCACTTTTTACATCAGCAGTTGTCACAAAGTGCAAAACAACTAGCCTGAAACACCAAGGAGCAAGAAATAACAATGTAGAATCCCTAAGAGTGCCTGAAATTTAGAAAGAAACATAGAGAGGAACCAGGCTCGGAGGGGTGACCAGTCCTCTTCTGGCTGTGCCGGGTGTACAAGTTGTAATAATTAGTAAATGCATTTGGGTTGTGTCCATACAACCTAATCCTGGTCAGAAAGCCAGAAATCCCGGTTAGCTCACTGACCAAGTCTGATTCAGTTTTCAGTTCCAGTAGTTGGTATTCAGACTTGCCTTATACAGGTGCATTACAGGATTTAGTTCTCTACCACACTCTTCACTTCCATGCTCTGAATTAATGTAAGTCAACCACTAAAGCCCTCTCTCTCTCTGACCACCAGATTTTGTGGTGAAAGTGGTTTTCTAAAGTAATCCTTTCCATTTGAATGTTGTTGACCTACTCACTAGAACATGTGGAGAGAATTTCACAACATTGGTTGTGAATAACAGTGCGACATATCATCACTATTGCCTCCTTCCCTCCATCAACTGCTACGCAGAATTTTGTGCGTAAGGGTTAGGAAAGTATTTCTGACTGACACGGTTTGATTAGCCTCTACCTGTGGTGAATAAACTTCCACACTCATTGGTTCAGCCCATTGTTTGCTGGATGATTGTGTATAGAATTGGACTATAAGAGGAACATTAGTGTTCGGCAGGCTGGTCAGGCACTTGTGCTTTTCATGATGGAACTGTGTATTGTATTGTTTGCACTGCATCAGTCCAAACTTCGTGGTCCGCTCTCTATTCCGTAATAAAGGAATTAGCAGTGTACATGGCAAGCTGCCCAGAGGTTACATGTGGCCTAACCGACACGTAGCTGTGAACCATGGATCTCCAGTTGGGTGTTGTGGGATGGCTGGGAAAATGGGAAACCTTAAATGGAGTAGACAAAATGGCGGGCAGGTGTTGGGAGTAAAGGTGGATTCTGATTACAGGCGGGGAGGTTTTATGCAGAGAAGGGGGTTTAAGATAAGGCCAGATATGTCTTTGCACTAATTCAGCTTATCCAACCCCTAATAAATAAATCACTCTGGCACTCTGTCATTGCTGATGTTGTCATCACAGGCTTATGCCCGTTTGGTTTGCACAAGAAGGTTGATTTAAATCTCAGTGACCCTGATCATTTTGTACAACGCTGAAGCGGCCTTGAGTACATTCTTCTGCCTTTTTCCCCCCAGAGCGTCTACAAATGTGACTTCCTCAACCTCCAGATCCAGCAGCCTCTGCAGCTGGCTGGCGACGCGGTGGAAGCCTTCCTGAGACAGCTGCGAAACCCCATCGACATGCTTCCCGCCCAGCTCTTCCACGTGGTGGTGTTCTCCCTGCTCCTCTCCTACTTCCCGTCGCCATACCAGCGCTGGATCTGCTGCAAGAAGGCCCACGAGCTGCTGGCCCTGCACGGTCTCCTGCTCATCATCACCCCCGACTCCTCCCATCAGAACCGCCACGCCCTCATGATGCGCAGCTGGCGCGTGGCGGTGGAGTCGCTGGGTTTCCGACGCTGCAAGTACGTCAAGTTCTCCCACATGCACCTGATCGCCTTCCGCAAGGTGTCCCTGGACACCACCAGCGACCTCGTCAGCCGCAACTACCCCGAGATGCTCTACATCCCCCAGGACTTCCAGTCCCCCGACGAGGAGGACTACACCGATGTGCTGGTCCAGACGCGCTCCGACCTGGAGGACGACCAGCTGGCGTGGGGTTTCACCGAGCTGCCGGACACACCCTACGAGTCGGATTCCGGAGAGAGCCAGAGCAGCTCAGTCCCCTTCCTCCACGAGCTGGAGGACCCCATACTGCTGCAGAGCTAAACACCAGCTACAACCCAATCAGCTTCTCTTCTCTTACTGGTCCTTACTCAGTCCCTAATGCTGCCATTGGCCCTGGACCCTTCTGGTCTGTAGGTCTGTAAGGCGGTTGCAGTACAGTCAAAGCTTTGCCGTAGCACTGCTAATACCCGTTCCCGGCCTTCAGAAATGCTACATCAAAGCTTTAGGGACACGGGGTAGGGAGAGAGCAGTTTGAGGCCGACTTTCTTTGTCCACAACTCCTGCGCTGCCAAATTAACCTGCTGCATTCTTTTCACTCCTTTCCCTCTTATCCCTTAACTAAACAATGCAGTTTGCACAGACTGAAAGGAAAAAACGTTTACAGAATTGTTTATTTTTCGATATGATACATGGTTAGTCTCTCAACACAACCACACATGCGCTCACCCACACAAATACTTTTTTTATGAAGACTTTGTAGCAGAATGCCCTCAGGATAGATGGAGAGTTAACCTGCCCCTTGCTTTTCATCCCATCTTTGATCTGTCCAGCTATACTTTCAAACAAACCAATATTTGCTCCTTCAAAGGCATTTGTAATCAGTAGTTAAATAGTGAATGTGCTTCAGTGCCAGCAAGCTGCTGACTTTTTAAATCCCTCAAAGAGTTAGGGTGGAGAGATTGAGATGGAAAGAAGGAAAGAGACGTTTGCTTCTCTAAGTTAGTCGAGGCCTGACTTTCTAATTATTGGTGTGCATTTACTTTTTGAAAAAAGAAACAGAAAAATGTTTTAAATTCTAATAAGATTTGTTCACTTTTTCAACAAAGTGTTACAACTATTTTAATTCAGCATCTTTTTTGGCGGATATGTGGGTCTTTTACAATAACGTGAGTTTTGTAGCATTTTAAGCATTTTCAAAACTAAGGTAGGTGATTACTTCTACTAATGTGAAACTGTTAGGTGTTTTTTCTCCCCAGTGTAATATGGTACGATTGTTGCAAAATAGTCATTATTCTCTTAGACTCTGCTGGTGTAAAGAAACTGCTGTTTTTGAATTGACAGATGCAAATTTACCTTCAATGTTGTGAACCCGAATATTTAGATTTTTTTTTTTCAATACCTCTTTCAATTCTGTGTGAATTAGTGTGTAGATAGACCACATTATCTGATAAGTAGTAGGTCTGTAGTGAGGACTTTTTTTTAGGTTAACTGGTAGCTTCAAAATAGGTACTAGTACAGATGCAGAAATGTAATACTGACCAGCTATGTAACAGTGACTTCATCTCGTTTTACTTTACAGTATATCATATCTACGGAGACCAACATTGGCCTTAATAAGCAACATTAATCACTCATTCCTGAATACATTGCTTTTGTGTTTGTCCTTTTTTTTATATTGACTTTTTCAGACTGGTTACCAGTACAGAGTGAGTTATTCATTGCATCGGTTAATTTGACTATATCCCTTCAAATGTATTTTCATCCACAATATGGAAGTATTTCCAGTTTTTACTCTGCTTGAAGTTTTAACTCCAAAGTATTTTCAAAATTCTTAGAAGCTCAAATACAATTCCAAATGATTTGCCTCAGTGAGGTTTTGCACTAATACCCTGCTGTCTCGTAATTAGTCACATAATGTCTAATTTCATCAAAGTTCATTTTAGCAATAGCCAGGTTTATCCTGAAAGTACTGTATCTTATGGGGAATGTTTTCTATGTTTTTCCCCAGTGACACTATCACCCAAATATACTTATTTGTGGACATGTTTGTAATGGTATTTTCCATTTGTTTATGTGTTGGTTTGTGGGTGGGTGTGGTTTGAGTGTGTGCATGAGTGTTGGTCGTAATGTACTTGTCTGTGGCACTTTACTTCATAACTAGTCAACTTATCTGAATTGTTATTGCTGTTGTGGGACATAGATAGCGTCCCAAATGTACCTATGGGCCCTGATCAAAACGAATGCACACTATAGGGAATTGGGTGCCATTTGGGACATATCCATAGTCTTATCAGCCCAACCAGTATGATGTACCTGTATTTTCAACATGCTCTTGTCAGGAGACCTAGTGATGGCCAAATGAGGCTTCGTTAAGCGTTATTTTATCAGCAGGATATTTTGCTTGCAGCGCTAATTCAGATTTTCATTGAAATGCGCAAGGCAAAATAGTTAACAATCTAGTCTGTATAAAAAATAACAGACAAGAACAATTTTGGAAAGGACATTAGACTTACAATGTACAGGCTAGATTGTTAACTATTGCCTTATGTTTCAAATGTTGCTTTTATTTTGAAAATGAAAATCTGAGTTGGCTTCGCTTGCATTATATCCTGCGGCTAGAAGAACGGTAATGAAGCCTCGTATGGCCATCACTACGGATACCTGTAATCCTAAAGGTGCCTTCTTACCCTGTCATTGTGTTAGCAGTCCTGATTCTCATGCCTATATGTTGGAAAACTCAAACATCTCACTTAACATACGACAGGCTTTCTTTGCCAAAATGTGTTATGAGCTACCTTCTACCAGCTACCACTTTAGCCACAAGTATCATTGGCTCAAGGTTTTACCCTAAGAACAATGTCTTGTTTCACTGTCAGTTGTTAATTAGTACATATTGCTTCCAACTTGCTAGACATCCGTTTCAACTAGAGAACTTTCTGGTCAGTTCATATTTGGTGTAGTTTTAACTATTTCTCTTTAGTAACAGTAGTAACCGAAAAGACAACAGACATTGCTCAATACAATTCATTTTCTTTAAAGTTGTGAATTGTACCTGTACAGTTTTAGTGATACATACTGTGTCATCTGTGTATGTCTTCCAGGAGTTTGTTTTCAGTCTGTTACTTGCATGACTAGCTTCATTTTCAGTATTAAGGATTTAGACAATTACAGGAAGTGTGCATGTGTATTTTTTCTCTATTTTATAAATGAATGTACAAGCAGTTTTCATGTGTGATTATTGAGTCCTTTTCACTGTTTCCCAGAAATGTAAAACTATTGAATTATCATTGTATTAATCTTATTGAGACAATATACATTACCTGTCAAAGTTTTGGACACCTATTCATTCAAGAGTATGTCTTCATTTGAATTTTTTCACCCTCATTGTAGAGGAATAGTGAGAAACAATCCGAGGGGTCGTGCCCTGTGACGTGGTGGTAAAAGGTGGGTAAACTATGAATTTCATCAACGTAATCGAATTCTTGTTAAAATTTTTTTATTGCTGTTGGTACAAGGCCACAAAAGTCGGGTTATTAATACAAAATCGGGACGGAACACACATTCCACCAAAAATGTTTCCCCTTTCTATAGATTAGATAAAAATATTTAGGCCTTTATTATCAACAAAACATAATTGACGCTAGTAAACAATTTACCACTGTGCTCTTTCCCTTCCCTGACTGGTTCTTTCCTCTGACTCAATGTTTTAAATAATAATCTATTGGCATGATAATTATATTTACTGAATTAATAGAGAATTTCTCTAATATTGGGGATTTAAAATGGCTCATTTTCAGTCTCACACGTATCTAGCTAGAAAATCAACAATATCCATATAGCTCAGCCTCTGAATCTTTGACCTGAGGCATACGTTTTCATTCGTGTAGCTGCTATGTTTGTCCTATTACTTTGCCGTAGTGACGTTTTGGATTGATGGAGTTGGTCATCTGACCACTTCTTGCTCTGGCCGTAAAGTTTTAAAAGTAAATTATAACTACTTTGTCTAGTTCTGGTTAAAGCAAAATCAAAATTGTTTTCGCTATGTGGGTTTGTGGTGTACTTCTTGAATCACGAAAGCTGTAGATCACCCGTAAACAGGTCACGTAGTCAAGCTTAAAATATAATTATGCTGTATTACTGCGTCTGCTAACAGTCTTGATCGTCAAACAGTAGCTGAGTTACCGGTAAATCGTGTGGTCTCTAGCTAGCTAGTTGACAAGTTAATCGTCTAACTGGCTAACTGTTAATCTAGTAACAAGTAGTTAGCTAGTAGCTAACGCTAACTAGTTTAGACGAACTTTACTTTTTGCTTAAGCAGAATCAGCTTGCTGCTCTGTTAGTCCAAGCTAGCTAGGGAGTGACATGTCTTCGCCATATTACGAGTACATGAAATCTAATAGTACGTAGCGTAGCTAGGCTACGGTATCCTTATGGAAAGGGTTTAATTGCCTGTATGAACTCTGAAAATCGCAAGCAGGTAGCTACTCTGACCCATCAATATGGGCCGCATACGGTACTGTATCAGTCACTGCCTGCATGCAGCTATGGCCCGAGTTGAGGTCGTTAACGAAGAGATCAACATGTGGTCCTCGGTCAGATTTTTGGGGTACTTGGCTGGTCTGAACCTGTTAGTGGCTCTCTGTCTGGGTCTCTATGTGCGATGGGAGAGATTTGGAGATCCCCTGATCCTCATCATCTCTGTTCTGGCCCTGTTCGTTCTTGGAATAGCAAGCATACTGTATTACTACTTCAGCATGGAAACAGTTGGTTTGTGCCTCCTCCACCTGTGTTTTGGCTTCTTGCTCGGACTCCTGTGTTTCCTCAACAGTCCTGCTTTGGAGAGTGACGTCAAGCAGAAAGCTACCAATTACCTACTACTGGCCAGTGTCGTCATGAGGACACTGTGGGCTCTTCTTGAGAGGATTTGCGGCTGTGCCAGGTACCGCCCAGCCTGCCTGACCTCCACAGAAACCCTGGAGCTGGCAGGTTTTGCCTTTGCGAGTACCATCATCCAGACGTCCATGAGTGTGGTGTTGCTGGTGCTGGCCCTGGCTACATTAATGGTGGCCCTGCGCATGAAGGCTGTCCTGGCCCTGGTCAACCTGGTCTGCTTCTCTGTTATCACTGCTGTGATGTTCTTCAAAGCATTGGGCCTGACCACCAGCCCCTTTGCACTGGCTTGTTTCTTCAGCCAGCTCATCTGCGACCCTCTGCTGGACATGTACTTCAGTGGGCTGTCGGTGACTGAGCGCTGGCGGCCCTACCTTGACTGGAGAGGCCTGTGGCGCAGGCTGGCTCTATTACCTCTGCTGCTGGTGGAGGTGAATTAAGTATTATTATTGACTCATTTGTCATGCATATGGAATGGCCGTGTGAGTACAACTAAACAGTCAACAATGAGACCTGTTAACATTGTGGTCCTCATTCTCAGATGGCCTTCTTGGTCTGGGCAGCCCGGAAGCTGCTGCACCTGGACCAGTGGTATCTGATGATCCCAGGCTTTGTGCTCTGTGGGTTGTTTTGGGTCGTCTGTCACGTGGGCTTCCTCATCACCCTGTGGGGCTTCCAAACTAAGCTGAGTGACTGCCAGAGGGTGTGCCTGGCCCACGGGGCCTCAGTCAGCTGTCTAGACAAGGTTATGGCGTCTAAAGGGGTCAGGCACTTCTGTCTCATCTCTAAAAGCCTGGCACTCTTCAGTCTGGTTTCCACCATCATCCTGGCGGCTTTATCATGGCAGGTGGGTCTGCAGTCAGTGGCTGTTCTTCAATACCTGCTTGATAGGATCTGATAATGGCCTAGACTTTGTGCTGATAAACACTGTTAACTTGCATGTTCAAAATAGAGCAGTTTATGAGGTCATAGACTTTCAGTGCTACCTCAACTGTGTGTGTGTGTGTCAGTCCTCTTGCAGTATCTTTATAAGCTTGTTCCTGCTGGTCCTGACTCTGGAGTCTCTGTTCCATGGCCTTTTCCATGAGCTTGGGAATTGCCTGGGTGGGACATGTGTTGGGTATGCAGTGGTCATCCCCACCAACTACTGCAGGTAGGAATGTATAGAGACCAAAACGTATGCAGTACCAGCTATGATACATTGACTGTATGCTTGAGGTGCGCCGAACTCATCCACTGTATACAAAGAAATATTCAGTATTCGCTACAGCGGAGCCCTGTTGTCCACTAACGCCCTCTGGGTCTCCTGGTCTCTCCCTCTCCTGTGTAGTCCCGACGGGCAGCCCACCCTGTTACCTCCGGACCAGGTGGGTCTGCTGAACGCGCGCTCCACGGGCATGTTGAACAGCGTTCAGCGCTTCTTCTCCCACCACATGATCGAGACGTTCGGCTGCGACTACTCCACCAGCGGGGTGACTCTGGAGTCCCTGCAGCTGAAGCTCAAGGCCTTCATGGAGCTGTGCACGGCCGACGGGCCTCGCCACGACACCTACGTGGTGTTTTACAGCGGGCACACGCACCGCAGTGGGGAGTGGGCACTGGCAGGTAGGAATCCCCGGAGCTCCGTTGCTGCACCGCAAAAAAATGAATCGCTGTCAGGAACCGCCACGTTTTAGACAGCGCCTGTTGTAACCGTGCGTTGTGTGCTGCGGTTGTCTTATCAGGAGGGGACACCCTCCATCTGGACAAGATCCTGGAGTGGTGGAGGGAGAAGAACGACTACTACTGCTCGCGCCTCATCCTGGTGCTGGACACGGAGAACTCCCTGCCCTGGGTGAAGGAGGTGAGGAAGGTGGAGGGTCAGTATGTGGCCGTGCAGGGGGCCCAGTTAGCCCGCGCAACCGATCTAGAGCTCCAGGATGCCCCGCAGCTCGGGGACTTTACCTCGCAATGGGTGGAGTATAACTGCGATCCGAACAGCGCAACCCAGTGGTTGGAGAGGGGAAGGACGGTCACGGCTGCCTATGGCGTATCCAAGCACTGGAGCGACTACATGCTGCACCTGCCCACTGGAACTGATGTCACAAAACACTGGAGAGCGTACTTCCCCAGGATGACCCAGTGGGTCCAGTTAGCGCTTTGGTGCAGCGGGCTGAATCTATTCTGGCTCTGCAGCTCCTGCCTACGGTGCCTCAAGAGAGTCAAACTTAACTGGTTTCCCCCAGCCATACTCGATACTGGCCAAGGATTCAAACTGGTCAGGTCTTAGCACCTAGGAATGTTATGGACGAAAGCGTCTTCATTTTTGACTTACTATGTTTTTTTTTTGTGTATTTGATAGGTTGATTTAATGGTGGTGATATTTATCTGAATTTTTAGGCAGCTTCGGATTGTGAAAACTTGCTGACTGACCAGAACGTTACAGATAGTGTATGTGTGAACTGTTTTGCTTCTATGTGCTATAATTCAATGTTACTGACTTTAATTTACTGCAGTTTTGCTGTGCTACAGAATGTTTATACCAAAGTCTCTGTGGTTGGATATTCAGAGTCATTCTAGGGGTTGGTGATGGTTATTCTATGTTTTTATCCTTTATTTAGGTGGTGGTAATGTTCTCCGAACAGAACATTCTAATATTACACCTTTTGTCCAGAGGTTCCTCAAATTCTATCTGAAAGTGTCATTAAAATATATATTATCCAGCACTGGAGCTTTCTCCAAAAATGTGGCCTTACTGCTGTTTTTCTCAAGTCAAAACCATATTGCCCCCCTCCCAGAGTGGATCGTCAGCAGATCACCAGACATTGCAGCGGTCCCACTGATGCTCCATTCAGACGTTTAAACTGTGCCTGTCGATTTTGACCAGTATATATTGCGTACCTTCAACTCCTTAACTCTGATAATATATTGTGCAAAAGGCATTTGTGCTGTTCCAATATGCATGAACCTCAGGTCACTCAGATATTCTTCTAACCATTCAGTTTATTTTTCCCTGTGTGAATTTTGTTTTACTTACTTTTTTTCCTCTTCAATTGTTTCCAAACGGCATACAAGACCTATTTGCTATTCAACTTGAACTGCACTATAATATGTCCAGGAGTTAGTATCCCTGCTGTCCCACTGCCACTAATTGTATCTCTTCAGTGTAACCCTTTATACTGCTTTTGGGACTGTCATAAGTACTGCAGGGAGTCAACTGGTTGTTATTGTACATAAACAGATTGCACTACCTGGAGGAACTGAGTGAAAAATATATAGACCAACTTAACATGTGATCTTGTATTTAATATACTGAGTTTTGTCTTTACAGTTATTCAGATATGCAAGCTTGGCGTTAACTACAGGATGTAAATGGCAATATTGTAATGCTAAGCATTTTAAATCTCAACTATGCAATAAAATGTTGATTTCAGTGTTAGTAATGATATTGGTTCATACAGACAATATATGGTACACTTTCAATGGACAAACTGTGCTCTCTGCTGGTATCCAATTAACTGGTATATGTCATTACATTTAGCTTTTAAATTGAATATTTTCTTTACATGTCATGAATGGATGTTATGTCAATGCAGTTATGCACATTTCTTCAGGATATCAGAGATCATTCCCTATGACAAGAATCTTCATGTTTCATGCAAACGGATCAGCTTGCTACAAAACTCTCCTTTACACAAGTGTTTCTGACCCCTTATCCAGGGCTTTGAGTTCTACTCCCGGGGAACCACAGATGTTTACAATATTGTTCTAGCCCACCATTATGCCTGGATCTTCAAGGGATAGTTTGGGATTTTGGCAATAAGGCTCTTTCTACTTCCACAAAGACAGCTTTTGGATACCATTTCTGTTCTTTTTTAATGCAGTATGGTGTAAATTGCGGTATCAATTGGCAAAATTGCCACCTCGCATTAAAGCATAACATGAAATATATTGTGATAACAGTTAGCACACTGTTTCTCGAGACTCCCCGTCGTTGCGCTAGTTAGCATCGGCTCAGCAAACCACTACTACGTTTCTTAATGCTGGATGCAAATTCTAAATTGTTATCACAAGTTGACATTTTGGAAGTATACGTAAAGGCCCTTCCTGCTAAAATCCCAAACTAGCCCTTTAAAAATGTTGTCAAACTAGCCCCCTCCCCGATTCGCGTAAATAACGTGTTCATAGTTCTTGGGTTACAGTGTCACCTGTATGACACCTGTGCTGGTTTAGCGGACTGTATTGCAACTTGAGACCCCAGAGAAGCAGCGCTTCAATATGGGCAGTGGGGCTTCAGTGAGGGTTATGAAAAATGGTGATCTACAAGTGCAGGGTGAGAGAGCTTCAGGGGACCTTTCAGTGAATGCTGTTGATGGAGGTTATGGTTCGCGTCTGCACCCGTCCACCTCTCCTAGAATTGCATCTGCTCAGTCAGGCGCTAAATACATGGTAAGTGCTCTGGTGTCGTTTTCATTATAGAACTATTAAGGAAATTGCCTGTATCATTATTATACTAAATGTGTCCGAAGCACTGGAGGCAACATCCGTCCTTTGTCATCAGGCAGATCAAACTGCAACTTACAAAGACGTTTCTTGATAACTTCTATTCTTTATGTCAGGAGGCACAAGAACATGAGGTGCCTTTGGCTTTTGAACGTTTTCTTCACAACAATGGAACCCTTTACAACTGCTTCAGCCAACATGGAAAGATGGTATATTTTGATGAGTCAAAAGTAAGCACAGTGTACTCAAGCCCTGTTTATACATGCTTAAAACATGTGTCCTAAGCTCCGATAATTTCCTGAAATTGTCTGTTTAGACATACAATTTTGAAATCAATATGAATGCACAAAATATCAGGACAACAGATGCTTGTGAGAACCCTGCTCAATCACAGCACAACTGTTTATAGCCGTTTTCCATTTCATATATAAACATAGGCTGTTATGTCTTTGTTATGTCATACATGTATTATTAATTTGCATTGTAATGTCCAATTGCTGGTCTGTCCCCCAGCAAGGACAGCTGCTTTTGCCATTATCTAATTTAACGTTGATTGGTGAATCTGATAAATGGCAAATCCTTTTGGCCATTTATCAGATTTGTTTGTCATATACTTGGAAACATTTTCAGACAGGTGTAGACAATTTAAACACACTTAACTAATCAAAAACAATCATGTGCTAACAAACAAGATCGGCATAAAATAAGGATGAAAGACAAAGGTATAAACAGTGTTCTGGGAACATGTTTCCTGGATCCAAACCTAATCCTGGACTTAAAAGCCTACTGAATGGAGAATCTCTGAAAAGTGCTTCTAATACAGTATTAACACTGTCTGCAAACCAGATCTTTGATACACAATAACCTACCAACCTCCATCTTATAACTGACTTGTTTTTACTCATTAAAGGGTCTGCAACCTTTTCCAAAAGAGTGGGAAGGTCTGGGAACATTCGATGTTGCTACAGATGAAGTAATGAATTACAAACTTGGTCAAAATTAAGAATCACCTTTTTATTTACTTTATATGGGTGGAAGATCTGGGCGTGATTGTGCTGCTGTGTGCAGGTGCCCAATCGGATTCAGGTGATGGACAACATCGGTCAACATGAGGTGACCAGTGAGCAAGCTGTCGCAGAGGACAACTGGGCCAGTGGAGTCTACATCCAGGGCAAAGGCACAGTCATGACCAACATGTTTGAGGTGACCAGACATGAAATGACTTACCGTGTTCCCTTGTAATTCCCTTCTAGTGGGGAAAACGTCGACAGTTTGAGACCCTGGGATTAGAAGGATGCATCTTGGTCTATCCAAGTTGGCCACGTAAAGCTGATCTTTGGGTGGTCCCTAGCATGTCACGTCAGGATACCTATGTCGTTTTACGATGAAAAATCTACACAAAGTTCCGGGACTTTGACAACACTAAAATGTTGGGCTGAATGTGTGTAATATGTTGTTTATACTATGTACATAATCTATGAGTAAAATCACTACAACATCTCAGTTAGCTGTGAACTTCCAGGTTTAAGGTCAGTGGTTTTGTTGGGGCCTATTTCAGGGTAAAATAACAGCACATAATGATACTAACACTAAGATTCTGAGATCCCTTTTTTTCTTGACAGCACAGCTTTTTTTAAATCAAGTTATTTGTAAATCCCTGAAATGTAAAAAGTATTAGTGTAGTGTGTTGATTATTTACCCAGGAAAAGGCCAATGTCTGCAAGTACTTTGATGCTCAGTCTGGCCTGTGGGTCCTGCTACCGCTACAGTGGGAGATGAACATTGACTTTGTCAGCGAGAGGGTCAAACAAGTCATGGTAAATACCCGTCTGGTCTCACATCGCTTCTGTTATTCTCATGAGTCGATTCTCATGGGCTGCATCTCTACATCCTATAACCTGCCCTCATCCTTGTCTTGTTTCTCTTACAACCCTGTTACCCAAAAAGTTGGGACGCTGCGTAAGATGCTAATTAAACAGAGTGCAATGATGTGCAAATTATTTAAGACAACATATAACTGAGAAATGTTACGTAAAAAAATAAAAAATAAATTGTATTTGATGTCTGTAATGCATTTCAAAAAGTCGGGAACCTCTGTGTTGCATCACCGCTTCTCTTAACAGTACTCTGTGTTGGGAACTGAGGTGACCAATTGATGTAGTTTTGAAAGTGAAATGTATTCCCATTCTTGCTTAGTAGAGGATTTCATCTGCTCAACAGTTCAGGGCGTCCTTTCTCTTATTAATTTCACAACTTTTACAGTCCTTTGTTGCTCCAATCCTAGCTTTTATGAAACATGTTGCTGGCATCAAATTCAAAGTGGTCAAATCTTTTTCAAGAAACAATAAAATTTCTCAGTTTCAAAATGTCATAGGCTGTCTTAGTATTATTTTCTACTGAATTTAGGGTTCAAATGATTGATGAATAACTTTCTTGGCACTGTTATTTATTTCTGTACTTGCTTCTAAGAGCCATGTTAAGGTGGTGTTCTTTTGTCTTTTCAGGGTGCTCTGCCAGGCCTAGTGGACCAGAAGGAGATTACTGCAGCCCTCAGACAGTGCAACTACGACCCTGACAAGGTCATCTCTGTCTACCTCACAACCTTTGGAGATGTCCTCTTCCAGCCGTTTGCTGTGGAGCAGAATCACAGCGAGCTCAACTTCTTCAGGTAGTGGGTGAAAAAAGGCCTGATATACACAGCAGAACTACAAAGAACTCAACTCTTTCAGTCAGAGTCTAAAATAAGGTCTGAGATCTGTTTTGAAAGCTATCTAATAGGAACACCATAATAGCTTATTTACCTTGTTTCTCAGTGTGCTACTTAATAAATGAAATGGTTAAAAACAACTGAGGGCTGGGAACAGTACATGCTTATTCCAAAAACGATGTTAAAATTCACACAATCATTTTAGCCATTTTGGAAGTGGTTACTAAATTCAACAGCATAATAGTAAGTAAACAAATAGCCTGGTGGTGGTTAGCGTTGATTCAGACACAGAGGTTACTGTTTCCAATCTGTGAGGCCAACCTCCAGATCCAATTCCGAGAAAGACAGTGTGATTGAGGACCAAAAACACAACCTGCAGACCGAAGAGCAGGAGGCCGAGAACCAGAGAAAAAGCAACCTGGCGCACGAGGCTCTCGACCTGTCCGATGTGGGCCAGCGCCTGAACCAGAGGGTGGCTGAGCTGGAGGCAGAGCAGCAGGATAACCTGGAGAAGATCACAGCTCTGCTGAATCACAGGCAAGAGTTTTATGTCAAAAGTAACCGGCATGTTTTGTTTTAAATCTAGTTTTTTATCTTGTGTGTGTGTGTGTGTGTGTGTGTGTGTGTGTGTGTGTATACCTTTATTGTACTAATTTTTCCCTGACTGCAGACCCCCGCTTTCCCCACCGCCAACAAGGCCTGCCTCCACCTCAGCCCCCAAACCGACCGTGGACCTCTGGAAGCTACACCAGGTGAGGCGTCTGACCCGGGAGCTAAGCCGTTCCAACAGGCAGCTGCGCTCCACGGTGCACCAGACCCTGGCTGACATTCAGAACCAGACAGAGGAGGCAGTCGGGGCATTGGAGGAGCTGAGGTACCTCTACAGGATGGAGGTCTTGAAGAGGAGGGCCCTGAACAACGAGCTGCTGGAGCTCCAGGGGAGCATCCAGGTGTTCTGCCGCTTTAGGGGGCTCTCTGGGGGACACTCCTGCCTGGACACAGCCTCAGACCAGGAGCTGCTGGTTCACAACAAGGGAACCACAAAGAAGTTCAGATTTGATAAAGTCTACCCCTGCAGTACCACACAGGTAGGTCAGTAAAGTCCGACTTCAGATAAGGTCCATGCTGTTCTATCTCTTGTTTGTGTGCAAATGTTTTAGCACCCTGAGATTATTGGACAAGCCTGTTCAATTGCTTTTGCTGTGACGGTATCAGATGCTTTCTCTGTTGATCTGTTAATGCAGGAGGAGGTGTTTGAAGGGTTGCTCCCCATAATCACATCCTGTGTGGCTGGATATAGAGTCTGTATTCTGGCCTATGGTCAGACAGGCTCTGGGAAAACTTACACCATAACAGGCACCGAAGACAAACCTGGAGTAAATATTAGGTAATCTTTTGATAACACTAAATGAACAGATAAAATAATTAGAAACTTGTTTACAATTGATGTTTCTGTAGTTAATATTCAACTGATTCTGCTAATGTAGGCATTTTTTTTCTCCATGTAATGTATTTCCACTCAGTGTAGGCTAGTAGGCTTTTCTAAACAGTGTCTCTAACACGGATTCATTGGAACCATATCCATGTTAAAGATGAACAATGTCTGCATCCAAAAAGCCTCAGTTAAACATAAATGTTAGGCTTTTCATCTCCCAACCAATAGCAGTTATTGGCAGAGATTTTTTTAAACCTTCAAATTCAAGGTTAGTTTCATTTGAACAATGTTTAGGAAAGTAATTCAACAACTTTAACTGACTGATTTAAGGCCGGGTGTTTTGTGAAAGCACTTTGTGACAACTGCTGATGTAAAAAGGGCTTTATAAAATAAATTTGATTGATTGATTGATTTTCAACCACAACAGACAACCTTCCCCAGTATGGATCCATTCATATGTAATTATAAGATGCTGCTATCTAAATTACGCCCATCAATATTTTATCAGTTGGCACTATAGGGTTCAGTCATAATCATCAGACTCATCTTACCTCAAGAGGGTCATCTTTCAAACATTACAGGTGTGAATGAACAAGTCTGGAAAGAAACACAATCCTTTTCAGAACCAGTTCAGTGTCACTCCTTTGTGGGACAGTGTCTGTTATGGACATGTTTATGATGAGCGACCTGTCAGATTCAAACCTCTGTTCTCAGATCCATCAGAGAGCTGCTGCGCATATGTAAAGGAGGAGAGAACATCGCTTACAATCTCAAGGTAGGATTTAATGTCGAGTTGAGACACCAAAAATGCTTAATTTCATCACAGTAACTTACCAAATAAGCCCATCATCAGCGCACCATTTCCCCGTTTTCAGATATCCATGTTGGAAATCTACAATGACACCCTAAATGACCTACTGTCTGTGAACCCAAACGGTCCCTTAGAAATCCGGACACAGGGTAAGTTCATCTCTGTGCCAGGGCTGACCCAAATCGAGGTGAAGACTGAGGACGACATCCTGGAAGCGATGGAAATGGTGGACAAGAATAGAAAGATTGGCTCCACAAAAATGAACAAAGAAAGGTGACTTCGGTGCCAGGCGTTGCAGTTCTGAGTCCATTTGTGTGCGTTAAGAGCCCACTGTTTGGGGTCTCCCCGGTCACTCTCTGATCTCTGAGGTCTTTCTCCAGCTCGCGCTCTCACCTGATGCTCACCCTGTCAGTGGAGGGGACAGACAGTGTCTCTGGGAAGACATCTTGCGGCACCCTGACTGTGTGTGACCTGGCCGGTCCTAAGCACATCTCCAAGACAGAGGCCAAGGGACAAAGTCTGGTGGAGGCAGCAGCCATCAACAGGTCCCTGACGTCCCTGAGACAGGTGGTAGCCAGAGTCTCAGTGCGTTACATGAGTTATTCAGCCTCTTGTCTGGAGGGATTTGCTCAAGCGAATAGAGTTCATTTTCCCTGCTCAAGGGCAGAGGAGCTGTTTAACCTTGTCAGCTGCAGGATTCAAACCATTTAGCTTTTAGCCCAACACTAACAACTAGACTAACTGCCATCCGATTTCAGATACATTCCCCATTTAGGTGGCTTTATTACGGCTTTATTACAGTACAGAATCTTTTTACTGTACAGCAACACAATTTTGTTTTTCCCTTTTTAGGTTTTTAGTGCTCTGAAAAGTAATGCCCTCCACGTGCCCTTTAGAAACTCTAAACTCACACACCTTCTTCAGCCGTACCTCAGTGGAGATGCCCAGGTAACATTCCACCTCTCTAAAACACAGGAACATACCACAATAGACCTAAATTAGGTCTGTTCAAATGTGAATTCTTCTGACTGGATGCATGAACCCACCCTCACTGTGTTACTCCCAGCTGTACCTCTGTCTGTTTCAGTGCTGTGTGTTTGTGAATGTGAATCCTGATGTGAACCATATGGTAGAGACCCTAAACACGCTGCACTTTGGATCCACCTTACGACAGATAGCTCTGGGAAAGACTGCACAGCACATCAATCCCGCTAAGAACACCAAGGCTGACAGATAAGCACAAGACGACTAATTTGTCATAATAGCAAGAACATGTTGTTATATACACACAGGGGAAATGAGACTGACATTCTGTCCTACACAAGCACACAGACGTCTGTCTCGCTGGAATCCAGACACATTTGAAGTGAAATGTTTTCAAACTCTATTCTGTCTGGAAAAATGGCACTCTGAATAAGATGAATCATCACAGTATATCTGTCTTGTTTATTTCCAATCGCCAACGGAGTTGGTTGCTGAAAATTTGCATGTATTCGGAAAATAAACGTCCCTTTTCATGATTTTCTGCAGTCGTTATACTGTCTAAAATACCGACTTACATTACACATATAATAGTTTTCCATGTTAAACCACTCCAGCCCCAGGCAGTGTTCATTCTTGGTCAATGGCCTGTAGAAGTGTGTGCACAGTGAGTATTGTTACAGAGAACAAACGAGATGAAATGTGTCCCTTCTTTACGGAGTCCCGACACAGACAGACATACGGTATCCTCCTGGACCATCCATCCAGCTCTAACTGGAGCCACCTGGGTTCTTCAGAAGGTGATTAAGGACACTGGTCTGCTTCAGTGCTCTCAGGTTGGAGATGTCCTCAGCTATGACAGGGATGTCTCCCCCAGGGCCGAGGTGTTCCGACTCATTGTCACTGTCCGACAAGACACAGAGGAGGGCGTCGTTCTCATAGGTCGGGAAGTAATACCTGCGGACAGAGACAACGGGCTGTAACCATTGGCCCTTAGGACTGTCGAATGGCTGGCATTAGCAGAAAGCGTTACAAGGCCTCTACATTCTTTGTGTCCCAGGTACAGGAGACGGAGACCTACCCAAATGGGTTCCTGTGAAAAACGAGGAGTGCTTATTGTGCAGAATAACAAGCAATAGTTCTATAATTAGAACAATGACGCAATATAGTATCATTATTTATGCACAATCTTTTTTTAGTATTCGATTTGAGATAGATCCCTAGAAAATCGGTCTGGAAATGTTTTTTTAAAACCCCAATTTTAGAAGCAATCAAACGCTCAACCATCCGCTACACCTAATTAAGCCGGAGTACAGGGTTCAAATACAATGCCGTTAAATAGACGCCACTAAAACGGTATTCAATTACAACCCGTGAGTTAGGAGAGCAGCAGGCATTACTGTGGTTGATCCCAGGCTGAGGTCTCTGGTAGTTGCATCACATGACCTGCATCCATAACATGACGTATGACTTCAGCTTTGGAGCCAAACTTCTCCTGGCAACCATAGCAACGGCAGTGGTGGATCTCCCGTCTGATGTAGTTGACCAGTTTGACCTGCTGGTAGAACCGCAGATCTGGAAGAAGACACGCTCATCAGGCCACCTAGTGTCTGGGAGGACTAACACGACCAACGTTTGGGATGATGTGGGCGAACGTTCTGGTTTTGTTTTAAACGCTGGGGTTCGCGTCACCGGTTGGAGCATGTGAACATTACTCACGTAGTTTCGTCTTCAACTTGTGAAGATCAAATCCATGGGTCTCCTGTGAATATAGAGCAAAGACCAATAAACCCCACTGAAATACCAAGTCACAAACGCACCTGGTTGATCAACATGCGTAAGGGGATTGGTGTCACCTCCATGTGTGTGTAAATCTGGTCCATGTTCTCGGACTGCTGCTCACAGAACAGGCACACGGCACACACAGGGTGAGCCTGCCAGTCGGACCAGTCACTGTAGAGGACAGACAGAGCTTTCAGGAACCTTTCAGGAACCTTTCAGGCCGCCCTGAATGTGCTCATTCAACACTGCTAATGTGCATTCCATACAATCGTAAAGAGACTTACTCTTCTTCATCCTCCACCATCTCACGATCATCCTCTGACTGGACTTCTTCCCATGTCTTCCCTAACTCCTGGGAGAAACACAGTCTTCATCACTTTCTTTTCATTGTGAGATTCTTACTATTTCTAGTTTCTGAAGGTAACGTATTTAGAGATGAATTAAAAGAAGAAAAACCCATACATGTCTTCCAATTGTACTTCCAGAAATAAAATCTGAATGAATTACTTGGCTTCCTTGACAGGAAATACCATTTA
Source organism: Esox niger (assembly GCA_016801105.1). NCBI lineage: Eukaryota > Metazoa > Chordata > Actinopteri > Esociformes > Esocidae > Esox > Esox niger. Next base: position 35,553 of record JACXGJ010003898.1, read on the forward strand.
AAAAAGCATAATTCTAGCAGAAGAAAACAGACATGACCAAACCACCATAATTGTAGAAATATAAACATGGAACAGAAGTTATATTATTCACATTTAATTAACTCAAAGCTCTGAAAGTCACCTCAGTATTTTGGTTACGTAGACTAGTTCAAACTCCAAACCTCTTAGGATCTTTTACATGTTAATTCATGTTACAGCATAAAATAAATAGCGAGACAAGCCTACAAGGTTGTAATAAAATGTCATACATCCAAGAACACCATGTTGCACATCTGTCACTGTTTGGGGTGTACAGTAGCTCTCCACATGTGGAACTACCTATACATTTTATTTTGTTCTTGCACATTTTGCATTCTGCCTCTGTGGCGACCATTTTTATAAATCTTTGCCGCAATTACATTTTTTTAAACAACTAGATCTACCAGCAACTGCAAAGTTGGATTGCACACCCCAAGAGTCAAAGACATGGAGCATTAAGACACTGCATATACTGAACATCTCCATTTTACATCGCACTGTTCATGTATGAATTATTTATTATAAATGCTGGTCAAAACGTTTTGTACTTGGTAAAGGGTGTGAGTTTAGGGGGGAATGGCGATATATCTGTATTCTGGTTCCAGCCATTAAACTCTGATTTGGATATTTATTTGTTATGGTTATTTATTTGTACACATTGTCACCCTTCCACACATATGCCACTTTTTTACCTTTCAAATTGAAAAGTGAGGATTTGAAAAAAGCATTGCCATTCCACTGTCTCAGATTATGTCATGACAGTTGAATGGTGTTTGTTCCTGGAAACATGGACATCATTACACCGTCACACAGCGTACCAGGTAGTTGATGATGTAGAAGCGGTCATACTCGTGGTTGTTGGCATTGATTCTACGATGCTGTTTCTTTCTCATGTGGTCCTTCAGTGTCGTCTTGTCTCTGAATGTTTTCTCACAATACAGACACTGCAGACTGGAAACAATCAGTCACTCAAAATGGGTTATTTAAGTAATGCCAATAAATGTATAAAAAGTGTCTCCCAGACACTCCACAGAAAAAAAGCACATTACAGACATACACTACATTGTTAGTAATATATGTTTTTTTTGTAATTTCTTCTCAAAATAAGTATAATGACCTAATCATAGCATAGACTAAAGTTAAGGATTTCCTTAACCAAAAGTATACTTACTTATCTAGTTTCCTCTGCAGATGGTCAAGAAACTCTATGCAGTACACAATGTTATCTGGCAGCCCCACGCTGAAGGAGTGCTCCCTGGCCATGTGATTGAGCAGAGACGATCTGTTGCCAGTGAATTCCTCGTTACAGAACATGCAGACGCGCTGGAAGCTGCTGTCCTCCCGCTCCTTCTGCTGCTGCTCCAGGATCTCCTCCTACGGACCAACACGTATGGGCCCGTCTATTACTGACATTTATTAGACCAGTCTGTATGGGCCCGTCTATTACTGACATTTATTAGACCAGTCTGTATGGGCCCGTCTATTACTGACATTTATTAGACCAGTCTGTATGGGCCCGTCTATTACTGACATTTATTAGACCAGTCTGTATGGGCCCGTCTCTTACTGACATTTATTAGACCAGTCTGTATGGGCCCGTCTATTACTGACATTTATTAGACCAGTCTGTATGGGCCCGTCTATTACTGACATTTATTAGACCAGTCTGTATGGGCCCGTCTCTTACTGACATTTATTAGACCAGTCTGTATATACCAGTTGTGACTGATATTAATTAAACCAACCTGTATGTACCAGTCTGTTACTGGTATTAATTTAACCACCATACTTGGACCAGTCTGTAACATGTACTAAACCAGCACCTACACACCAGTCTGTTACACGTACTAAACCGGCTTCAGGACAACCAGGTTGTCCCAATATTCACACCAAACGTTTTCCACATAATCTGCTAAACAGCACTGGTGTTACACTGTATCTAGATCTACACTGCAAATACTGTGCCTTTATAAAAAAATATTGAACTGGTATTAATTAAATTCAGACAACAGATTTTTTTTTCAAAGATTCCACAGTGCCATGAAAATCTATTTTCCCCCTTCCTGATTTCCTCTATTATGTCATATTTGTCACACTGAATGGTTTTAGAACTTCATACAAAATGTAATGCAAGACAAAGAGAACTTGAGTCAACATTACATTACGTGTTTTTTTTAAGAATAAGTGCAGACAGACCCGAGCTAGGTTACTGCCAGACCTGTTCAATCTAAAGATGAACTGTAGAGAACCTCACCATCAAGGTGAAGTAGGTCAACAAACAGTAAACCATGCTGAGATAGAGAGAAATAATTTCCAATATGATAAAAAGAAACAAGGTATTGAGAGCTAACAGTCTGGAAAGGCTCGCAGAGCCATTTCTAAGTGTCTGGGACTCCAGCAAACCACAGTGAGAGCCAGTATCTCAAAATGGAGAAGACTTGGAACTGTGAATAATCTTCCCAGGAGTGACTGGCCTGACTGAATTCACCCAAGGGCACAGAGCCGACTATCAAAAAGTCACAAAACTACCAGCACCAGATCTAAGGAACAGCAGGCCTCTCTAGCCTCAGCTAAGGTCGTTTTTGGACGCCAAAAAATAGACTGGGATTCACAAAAGATGTAACTCACAGAAGAATTGCAAGGAGCAAATAACCAAGAGAAACATTAGTGCTTTGCTTAAATTTGCTAAAAAAACATTCAAGCTGTATGGGATGATGATCTGTGGACAGACCAGTCTAAAGTGGTGCTCTTTGGAAGATACGGTCGCATTATGTCTGGTGTAAACAAGGAAACACAGCATTTCAAAATAACATCATCACAACAGCTAAACGTGGTAGTGGTAGTGTGCTGACTTGAGGGTGCTTTGCGGCCTTAGGGCCTGGAAGGCTTGCTATCATTGAAGGAACCATAAATTCTGCTCTCTACCAGATAATTGTGCTGGAGATTACATTTTGTACGGAGATCTGATACCATTCTGTGTGACAAATATGCAGTAAGAGGAAATCAGGAAAGGGGCAAATACCCTTTTCACAGCACTGTAAATATCTTGTCATTTTATGCACAAATGTCAACTTCCACTACATGGAATCCCAGGAGCAAGATAGATATATCTGACAGTTAGAGTGATGATCCTGAATACGTTTTGTCTTTTAAAACATAATAATGCATAATATTTTAAATAACAGAAGAACACCTACTAGATTAGAACTCTGAGAAGCATTGTGAATTTTAGCCCATGAATATGTTTTACTGATATAAAAGATGAGACGTTATCAGCCGCAGAAGGGCTTCTGAAAACTCACCAGTCGTTTCTGTTGGAGCTGTTCTCTAAGTACCCTGTCCTCTGGCAGAACGTCACACAGAAGAAAGTAGTGCTCCTGTTTTTCTGAAAGCCGAAAAAAAGTGATTTGATAAACAATATAACACAACAACTGTGTATGGTTGTTTAACAGTACATGCGCAAAAAATTGTGTCTTAAAAAACAATATAAAGCAACAACAGCGTATAGTAGAAACCATTTTATGACGTTACCAACAGGGCCCTGTGCGTTAGTCTTTATCACACTGCAGAAATCTGTTATGGGTTGTTCAGATATTCTCTTCTTCCAGTATTGCATGTATCTGAATGACATTTAGTGGGACAGACAGGCAGTATGAGACACATATCCTCTGGGCAAGAGGCAGGGTACGGATTATCACATAGGAAGGCTTTCATTGATCTGTGATAAAAAAGCGGTTCAAGACAGTCAATGTAGGAAGTTTATTTCCAAAAGTCAACAAGCACCGGGGAAACAAAGACACATTTGAAAAAAATTTACAAACTGCAAAAAGTGATTTCTTTTTTCATTTCTTTTTTTACAATCGATAGTGAATACAACAAACAATCGACGGAGGAGATGTTGTCAAATAAATAATAATTTTGATAATATGAAATGGCGAACAAGCTTTGTGGTCCAACTGCAAACAATTCTAAACGGAGTTCAAACGTAATTAGATTAATTCGCAAAGACAGTCTGTCAATCACCTGCAGCATAACTTCCCCGAAGCTGTCAAACACACTACTGCACCCGTCAGAGAGTTAGCTGGAGACTGTTAGATTGCATTCTACTGTTACATTTCCAAAATTGCCTAATTTGAATGGAAACATGTACTTGTGGAATCTAAACATTGTGCGAAATGATCACGTTCAGCTCAAATAATACCAATAAGGCAATCATGTCATAATCATGATGTGCCTGAATCCCATTACAGGCCTACAGAATCTTGGTTACATACCTAGGGAAGTCAGCAATTAGTTTGACATCAGCAATCACCAGCTTGTGCTCCAGCACCAGGTGCTTTAGGAGGAGATCCTTCTCTAAAAGCGGGTTTGAGTGGGAGCAGAACATACAGGTCACAACCTCTGCACCATGATGAGAAAATGATCCAATTTCTGCAGCCGGCCGCTCTGGGAGACACAGAGGCTCCAGTATCCACTCCTGTTCATCTAAGGAGAGAGACATGTTTTTCTAGCATTATTATGATTTTTAGCCAATTTTATAAACATGAAGGAAAGTGCTCTCAGGAGAACACAAAAAGCAAAATATAGCATTACAGCGGGTTTGAAACCCTTTTCACTTGAACGTTCTACATGTTTGCCCATGAAAAAAGGTGGTCAGAAATTGTTTTTAATTTACCTGAATTACAAGGTTGTCAAAACCTTATTTTGACTGCATACATACATGTATTTTGTTTGTAGACAGGCAGGGCCATCACTAATGCGGGGAAATGTGGATTTGATTCATGGGTCCCATGGTCTGGCAGGGCTTACTGATCATAATATTACCAATGTTGTCTATATGTGAGAGGCCCCAGGCATGTATAATTTCAGGGGGTCCAGCATTCCTGGCCACATCCCTGATGACAGTAGCTATTTACAAGTGCTGAAAGTAGCTACATATAACATTTTGCAATACAAGGTCAATTATTCATCTGAATAGGAATTAGATGGATGCTTACATTTGCCCGATTACATAAACATATTCAAGGTGTATTAAACGTGTGAATTGTAATCGGTTTTCTTTGTATGTCTCACTCTACCTAGGACAGTTTCAGAGAGTGGGTTCATAGACAGGGGATCAGCTATTATTGACTGCTATTCAGGAGCATTTAGGGTCGAAGGCCTTAATCAACTTACCTTGTAGTCTCGGTTATTCGATCCAGTTAACCTTTCAGTTACTGTTCCAATACCACCAACCACAAATTATAGTGGAAAGATGTTTGTTAGCTTTTAAATTACGATAATCAAAACTTGCATGCATAGTTATTTTCCAGTGATATGTATGTATAATTGTGATTCATAGTTAGAGTAGAATTTGGCCTCCTTTATCTCTTGAATGTTAAAAAAGAAAATTCCTGACACATATTTATACAAAGCCGCTATCAATAAGTAAAAGCCGCCGTCGATAAGCTTCATTTACCCACTTCGGTTACTAATCCCTTGTCTATACTGTATCACATCGTGAATAGTTTTCAGGATCCACCAATACATCTAACAAATTAAATAAGTTACTTAACAATAGATACGATACTGCATGAGCAAATGCCGAAAAATACGAATCACTCTTTTCAGAATAGCATTTTACCCCTAATGTAACATTACTAGCTGCCTAGCTACGCCAGCACCTAGCAATTAAATTGAGTGTTTATCGTATATTGCATTTGGTTCTTCATTAAAAGGAACTTAACCAAGGAAAATATCATAGTGATTAGTGTTATCTAGATATAAATTGACAAGTTACCTGAAGTTTCAGGCTTAATGCAGGCAGCCATCTTCAAATGTCACGTGGTCAACAGCTGACCACTTACCAACCAAAAATATGCAATGTAAACCAAGACCACTAGAGGGTAGCCCTTAACAGAGGTTCACTAAAGCTGCTGGTTTTCATTCATGCACCAGTCGGGCTGGTTTAGACCTCGGGACACCGGGTACATACTAGAATAGAGAACTAACAGTGCATTACATTAGTCTACGTCCATATATTCCGATGTGGGATTTGAGTATTTTTAATTGCATGTTCACCCACCTCCTCTCTCTGCCCCAGACTCTCTCCCTCCTTCCCTCCTCCCTCCCTTGCTCCTTCTGTTTGAGCAGAGACATTCAGGTGTGCCCAGGTGTTGCATTATTCAGACAAGCTTAGAGGGTATAATTAAACTCCAGGGATTGGGGATGGAGAGGAAGTGGTGGTAAGTAGGGGTACAATTAATTTCATTCCTGCGGTATGAGCTGGTCTTCCCTAGCAAACTCAGCCGCGCTAGTGAAAGATGCAGATTTATTTCTGCCAACTGTTTCCCTCATTGTTCAACTCCAAATACAGAAAGGGATCCTATTATGTATGGCTATAAGGATTTCAGAGATTAACTGATGTCTGATGGACAAAATGGCAGTCTCACTTTCAATTACAATAGCGCACTCAAAATAGCGTCAATTTGTCATGGAATTCCACTAGGTATAATCTTGTGCGTTGCTCATTTTCTCTCTTGTAATCATCTTTAACAAAAGAAAATAAGATGTATGTTTCTGCATTGCCATATATAATGTTCTTTCTGATACAATAAATGTGAAAACGAACAGTCAATACAGTATTGTGCATTTCAATATACACTCTAGACTAAATGCCAATCCAAATTTGAATTTGAAATCTGTATGGTCTCCGACAATGAAAACCATTATGCCACTCTTTCACAAGATGAGCTCAAGCTGCACATATCCTATTAAACTGGTAAAGTATCCGTCCCTGTGGTTCCGGCAGCCTGCTAGAGTTCCCCACAGTGTTCAGAGGTGTCGAATAGCCAGTTTGTGCCCAGTCATCTCCCTTCTCGCCTGAAGCCCACCTGGCCATCGCTGCGACTGCTGCTAGCTTTGCACACGATTGTTGCATAGCAACTGCCTGTTCAGCAGCTGTTTTTATCATTTAGAAGTCTGCAGCCTCAAAAGATGTCATTATGTGGGCAGAACCACCCGTGTTGGTCACCGTTTGAGTCTACCTGGTGACCTAACGCATGCTCCTTTTCTTTTGCACTGTTGCATGGTGTGGCCCGATGCTAACTCATTTACGTCTGTGTCCCAAATGCCCTCGTTATTCCTATAGTGGTGCAGTCGTTTAACAAGGGTTGTGCCCTATTCAGAGGTATTAAACTATACATGAAATAGGGTCGCATTTGGGATGCAGTCATAATCCTTAGAGAGCATGCTGTCTGTGACATAACATATGCCTTGGTATCATGCCACATGCCCCCCCCCAGAGAAACACATCACCTTTATGTCTCATCAATGTTTTAGCAGTGTTAATATATTTATACCTTACAAAAATCAGAGGCCCATAATGGTTGGTGACTGATGGCACTGCAGGGCTGGGGACTTGGATTAGGATTCTGACTTTAATGGGAAAAATCCAGATTCTGTACAATCAGTGAACCCTTGACGTCTCAAAACATTGATGTGAATTCATAATTGGATAATTAATGTAGAAACAAATACCGTGGCTATGTTTGACCATGGTTTTCATAAAATGAAGGCAAGGTAATAGGCCCTATTGATCTTGCTATTAGCAGCTGTGCGTGGGGTCCCCTGTCTCCAAGCAAATACTCTGACGTTAGCAACGACAACCAATATGAGAAGCCTTGAGTTTAATAAAATATGATGTCATAGGCCATATGGGGTGGCAGATGGCCTTGTGGGTAAAGCGTAGGGTGAGTAATCGGAAGTGCTCAAGTATGTCACTCTGAATAAGTGGGTCCGCTACTTGTAAATATGCTCCAACATATCTTACTAAAGTTCATCGATGTCTTATCTCATAAACAAATACCCTCAACAAAATTCAGTAAAAGCACCTGCTGTAGGTACTGGGACACTGACTTCTGCATACTTCATTAAACAACTTAATTATCGCCCATTTTTCCTCAGTTAAGAAGTTAGTATTTGACACCCAGGCCTCAATTTCCATATACCATAGCTCTGAGGCTTCATTTCTCTTCTGAAATGGTTTAAGGAGTCAGGATGAAAGTGCTGTGTGAGTAATAGGTCACTTCTTTGTATTTCCATAGCTCTAAGCATGTGAATTAGGAGATATTGCATCTAATACCAGATTTTTCTTCATAGGCCATATAAGGCATTCAGCTCAGAATACAGGATGTTCTGTCCTTGGAGATAAGAGTGATAAGGTCGTGCTCTAAGCTCTCTTCTGTGTGGGTCCAGTTTCCCAAAAGTGCCTTAAGGCTAAATTCAGAGCCTTTGGCCAGGCCCAGATCTGTTTCTTATTAAACCGACAAATGCAACATTAAAGCACCACATAGTTCACAAGCTTCTGAAAACTTACATATTCATAAAAAATGTGCATGTTTTAAATTTTCCCCTTAGGATACAATTATACATTCTACAGTATGTACAAGCATAATTTTGTGATTTTTCCTAGTTAGGTGAAGCAATAAACTTCGTATATGATGTAAATATATATCCCTATCGTTTCGATATCTTTAATCAATCAAAAAAGCATATATGGAAGGTTTGATTATGGGGCGAACATCTAAGCGCCAAGCAAAATGGTTCTTTCTAGGACCTTGAAGAGCTCTGGATTCGTGACACGGTAGAAACACGAGCACGGAAGTCACATTTCTGGTAGGTGATACGAATGTAGGTTGCTGTTCATTTAGAACGAGGGGAATAGAAAGTCTAAAACACATGGAATTGTGTAGCATTTTCCCTGTTTTGGTGGCATGTGACTTGCTTTACTTGTTTTCCAGCACGTTTGCTAGTGGACTCCGGAACCTTGTGTTGCTAGCCAGCTAGTTAGCTAGCGAACGTGACATAATCCGTGAGGGCGAGGTGAATGCAGGTGGTTGTCTTATATCAAACGTGGTGTGGAGCACCAATACATGTATGGGCTATTTCGACGTATCTCGATGTAATAAGTTATCAAGGTGGTGTCTAACACTGTCCTGGATAAAATTCCATACGTGTTCGCACACAATTGCAAACGCTTTGTGCAAAACTAGACAGTGGACTGTAGCACATTATCATTTAAGCGGACCGATCGAATTAAATGCTAATGCATTAGTAGCCCCTAATGCTTTCGTGACTTTTTCACAATTACATGTAAATAACATATCATGTTTTCTTGGCTGCCCTGGATCCAAGTTTCTTAGGACAATTTGTGTGCTATGATAAAACGGTCACTCTGTAGCCGTAATGCGCTCATTGCTTCCAGTCATTCAGTAGAATATGTTTTTATTAACCTACTTAAACACTGGACCAACACCTTACAAGTTGGGTTTAAACACTATTTGGTGTATATCTTCTAAACCATTGATTCATTTTCAAGATGGGACTTTCAGCTAGGATATTTCAGATGGATGATCATGTGACTGGAGTGGCTCTTAAGTTTTTATTATTGCATTATTTTCCTGCTGCATAGACAATACATCTTTATGTTCATGAAAGGGAACATTTTATTCATAGTTGTTTGGATGATACACTTAGAGACTTAATAAGTATACTCTTCATAGTAATTACACTGGCACTCCGACCTCAATCTCCCTGCTGAATGCCCAAGGTCATCAGAAGCTGGGGTTTGTTGTAATGCAACTTCAAGCTAGAGGCAGACACACTGTGTCTGTTCTGCTTGAGAGACAAATCCCATTTGTGGACCTGGGCATTGGGCCTGTACCAGTGAGCTTACAGTCAAAAAATCTGACACCACAATAATCACCTTAGTTTTGGCTAACAGCCCATGGCCATGCTCTGCATCACACCAGGCTGTTCGGCGTTCGCAGGAGATTATTGAACAGCCAGTGATTACGGTAAAGGGATTAGTCTGTATATAATTTATTTCATACAACCTTTTGAAGACTATCCCACCACTCAGATACTACTCAAAATATAGGTTGGAATCCAGCATGAAACACGGGCACATATGAATCATAAGGAAAGCAGATGAATCAATAATAGGGTGTCAGCCCAGCAGTTCTTGAAAAGATCCACCATGCATCATTTCACACAGCTCGCCGTGTGGACCAGCCACATGGACCCTGCCTGCTGAGCAGAGCGCTAGCCGTACTCACAGATGGAGGCACTGAGGTGCTACTTCTCCATCTGCAGAGGACTCTAATTAAGCACTCATCGGGAAAAATGAATCTGCTGCTGGCTGGCCAGTGGCCGATGCCGTTTTCTCTCCCTCTGTCTGTTTCTCGCTCTGTCTCTGCGCTCTCTAATGTGAAAGGAGTATCTCATATTGATAATGGGATGCTGCTAAATGACTAAAATGTATGTACGTTATCTAATTAGCGCTTTAGCACATTTGTGTAGTTGGTGAACGGAGAGGGAGACGGGGAATAAGGTGCATTTTTCTCTTTTTTTTTTAGAGGCTTTGTCTCTGTGGCAAGCAGCCAGACCAATGTATCCCTACCTTTAGGACAGGAAGAGCTCGTAGCTCTTACCGTCACTCCCCCGAAATGCATCGGTTCTTACTGATTTTAAATGTTTTGGTGCCTGCAGCTTTTAATGGGTTTTTTTTCAGGGTCAGTCAATAACTTTCATTTTTGTAAGCCGCGTATTGAACTGGGACCCTAGGCATGCTAATGCCCACAATTAAGTGCTCTCCTCGAGTAGACTGATTGCTACTTATTCATCTAGGTATTCGTTAATGTGTCCTTGATAAAACTACTTGAACCTGAGCTAAAACAGAACAGTGATTGTAGTCTGAAATATCGTGGAGAGAGTCTCCCACTGCACCTTGGGATGGGGCAGCTTCTACTTGGTTCCTTCAGTTCATCGATTGGATACCGACTTCATAACTCACATCAGTATTTGTTTGCTTATGTTCCTGTTACTTTAGAAATCAGGGATGCAGCGTTGAGAAAATAATTTTCCGATACCATGATTTGTCATGTCTGCCTGTGTAACCTGGCATAAAAAACTGCTTCTTATTTATGTTTCTTATTTAAAAAAATGTAAATCCAATCATACAAAAGTTAATTTTTCATTATATTTTAATAACAGAAGATTCTCCAAAATATGTCTGATAATGAATGGAAAATGTATAAATTATTTAAATACATATTCCATTGGTGTAATTATACGTTATACCATGCCTGGGTATAAAGAATGTAGTTAAAGAATTTAGCTCTCAAGACGTTATGGATAGGGAGTAATTTGCTGAGGAGTAATTTGTTTAAATTAGCTGTGTTTGCAGCTTTAAAAGCACTTAATTATTCTAGGCAGGGCATTGAGGTAACTCTGGTTCACCTGCAAATGTGCCAGGTAGATTCAAAATCGACCAGTCACTCGTTTGGCAGCGTATCCCTATCCCATTAAACACCATAAAACAATACGAACGAGTATGTTGTTTTATAATTCAGAAAAGGAATTCACGTGTCTGGTAACAAGTACACTCGTACAATATATATCGTATATTGCTGAACAATTTACAAAAAATCGTGTGAGATCACCTGAAAGGAGGTTACCGTGGTCGCAGAGAAAGACACATGCAAGTGCAGTTATCTGCCGCAAGTTCTCTAGCGCCCCGGAGTCCAACGGTAAAATTAACGTAGCGGAAAGGCTGGAAAGCAGAATCGGTCTGAAATATCTGTACAAATTCTAAGCAATATTTGCCTATTATCGTCTGACAGTGATTGCTAGATAAATCATTGCATCCCTATTAGAAATAAAGTTTGAAAGGAAAAAAAAACATTTATTGAGTTTTATCCTGTTCATCCCGAATGGGATGAAACGTTGGTTGATTACTTCCAATTACTGTTTTAGACAAGTCTGTTCCTTTGTGTGAGGGGTTGGACTCTACCAATCGGTGCTGTATATATAAATATTTTTAAATGTTTTTTTCATCTAGATCCTAGAAAGCGTTTCATGGGTTGTGCCAAACTAAGATCATGGATGCTAAAAACATATTCATAGTTAACATGGGGATTTAACATCCATTCACTGTCTATGTCTACATTTAATTGGTTATGGAGTTTGATACATTGCTTGGTATTAGTCTATGTCTGGTTTTGATGCTGTAAAGTCCGTTTAAAATCTGTCATTTTCTTCAGTCTGTTGCTAAAGCTTAGCCCTGGTTCTCTAAAGCTCTCATAATGCCCTGACTGGGTTGTGGGTTTTGTGGAGATGGGAATGTGTTCTGTAAAAGCTGGGGAGAAATGCTGCGCCTGCGACTTTTGGGAGAGTTAGTGGTGGCAAGCTCTAATCAGTATCAATGGTATCTTTTGTGTATCATCTCTGGTGGATTCATTTTGGTCTGAGATGTGGTTCCTGTGTGAGCATTACTCATTGGCAGATATACAACACATAGCCCTGGAAATCCAATTGAAGCTAAACAGTAGGTCTGGCTTCATTTGATTTAGGCTAGAGATCATATATTTATATAAAATAACAGCTTATCCTCTTTATATATTATGCAACTAAATTTGGGACCTATTTGAAATGTAGTTGTTGTGTGTGCCCCATGATTTTAGGAACTTGCATGGGCCTATACATGTCTTTCCACCCTTTTGTGTGTCATTTTTAAAACAGTACACCACAGCAGTGGAAGATAATGTAATTTATTATATCTGCTGGACCCCTGGTGTGTCTGTTGCTGAAATACTTAGATATTTAAATTAATTGGCTACTGTGGGGCTTCCCTGCTGTCCCTTCAACATGCCAGAGAATTTGTGGACATACCCCACCATGTGGCCAAACGTGTCATATCCAGACATCTATTGGTACCAGAGGTTATTGGCATAAGCGATTGCTTGGGTTCCTCGCAAAAATAAAATGTTTGCTTTAGAGCCTGCCTTGATTCATACCTTATTGAATATCCTGAACATTTTGTTGATGAATAGTTCATTAGTCTATTGAAAATATATTTGTGGATTGTTTGCAGTTGGCAGCTTAATTGGCAACCTAATGTAACTGTACAGCAGCTAACATACAGCTCCGGATAAACATTAGAGACCACTGCACATTTTTCTTTCCAAAAATGTCAAAAAGGAAGGTTTTGAGTGAGCAACAGAAGGGTTAAAATTAAGAGACCACTGCGAATTGAATTCTTCTGTTCCTCACTCAAAACTTTCCATTTACATTTTTTGGGAAAGTAAAGTGAAAGGTACTGTGGTCTCTTAATTTTTTCCAGAGCTGTATAACCAACGTTTCTACCATTACTGTATGTGTTAGACAGGTAACGCCTGTTTGCTACATTACTCTCATAATGGGTTCATTCTAACCTTTCACTTATAGCCGGTTACAGAGTCTGACCTGAGTTCATTGCAGTAATATTAGCTGAAGTTTAATTTAGGTTTTCGCTCGGACTGAGTACAGTACATTTCAGTACTGTGCTGGCACTGTCACTGGTAGGTCGTGAGCGAAGAGGCTACAATAATGCTAGAAATATCATAGATAATGTTTTGTAAAGAGATCATGTATTTAACATATTCAACAGTTTGACCTCAGTGTTTCTTGAGTGCTAGATACGGCCTTGGTCTTGACTTTATGGCCTTCCGCAGTTGACCAGTGTTGAGGGAAAATATGCTTTCATGAGGCTGTTGCAATCTTAACCTACAATGTCATTGACAGCGTTCTTTAGATGTGGGGTTAATAAATGATCCTCTTTGGTAGTTACAGATCATTATTAATTTGTAACGACTACAGTCAATTTTGTTTCATCAACAAGATACTTGGAGCACCACATTCGAACAACATCACCAGACACATGCTTGTTTATAAAATCATGTCTTGTGTGTTGGAGCAGCTTGTCACAGGGCTTGCTCCTGTAAATGTGGTTATTGGCATGAATGCAAATGCTGAAAAAAGATGTGGTGCTTTACCTTGTTTGTAACCGCTGTCAACAGTATTAACCCTACCTCAGCCTTGATAAAGGCTTTTCTCCTCTGCGGTGCATCCTTTAATGTGCTTGTGTGCAGTTGTCACTATGCAGTACACGATGCTCTGCTGGGCGCTCCGTGCATCATTGAAAGGCCTACAGATAACAACTTTGCCACACTGCAAAAGGAGATGGTTCCGACCAGTTGGAGAATATGTCCAATCCGAAGGTGGGAATGGGAGAGGAGGGCTAGCTTGGTCTTGGCTTAGTTACCCACGTTACCCAGAGACTCTGTCAACCAGACTCTGTCCAATCTGAAGGTGGGAATGGGAGAGGAGGGCTAGCTTGGTCTTGGCTTAGTTACCCACGTTACCCAGAGACTCTGTCAACCAGACTCTGTCCAATCTGAAGGTGGGAA
>JACXGJ010003899.1:0-49938 GCA_016801105.1 Esox niger
AGTGTGTGGGATACCAGTCTGTGAGTGTGTGGGATACCAGTCTATAAGTGTGTGGGATACCAGCCTATGAGTGTGTGGGATACCAGCCTATGAGTGTGTGGGATACCAGTCTGTGAGTGTGTGGGATACCGGTCTATGAGTGTGTGGGATACCAGCCTGAGTGTGTGGGATACCTGTTTATGAATGTGTGGGATACCAGCCTGAGTGTGTGGGATACCTGTTTATGAATGTGTCAACTATTGCCATTTAGTCCAAGCCTTCATTTCTTCATAGTTGTTGAGGGCTCTTCGTGTCTTTCCACCAGATATGATCGCAGTCAATAGCATAGCCTTTTAACTTCTATCTTAATGTCATGTCTTTCCTTCCCTCTCGCTCTTTCTTCATCTCACTTACTATCCCTCTACTCCTCTCCCTCCACTCCTCTCCCTCTACTCCTCTCCCTCCATCTCTCACTTTATGATGTCCTCGTCAGTGCCCAGGGAGGTGTATTTCTATCCCTGTACGTCTTGTAACCTACTTCCCTGAAATCCAAATGAGATTTCAGTATGTGTCAGATTGCCTACACGGCGCCACAGGGATACTGCCCACAAAGGGCTTCGTCCGCGAGCAAGGCCTGACTGACTGGCGATATAATCACATACCACCGGAGCCCTAAATAGGCTTCGGTTGTGACCGGAGAACATGCGCCGGTTCTTAGGGAACATGGCTGAAACGGATAAAAGGGAGATTAAAGTATGTGCCGATAAACAACATTTTTTGTGGTGTTCCATTGGTGAAACCCGCTGGCTATTTTCTTCATACTCCCCCCCATCCACCAGCCCCCACCCCTACGCGCCACCCCCTACCGCTTTTCTCTATCACTCTCATGACCCACCTGTCTCTATTTACACCAGTCAACCGTGTCTGATCTGTGTTTTATCTGTGGTAATGCGCAGACGGACGGACATCTACCATGGCAAATGTAACTGGACATGTCAAATAAAGTCCCTAAGAGCTCAAACTAATTCCAGGTTGTAGATATTATACTTTGACACATCATGTTGCTGGTCAATCTTTGCAATTTGCAATGACTCATTATAGAAACTTGTGTATATTTGCTTAGTTGATTGCTTTTACTACCTTTGCTCCACAGTTTCCTTAAGACAATTCACGGCATTACACAGAGAAAACAGTGGGTAATAACCCATTTCTATCACAGTAAGGATACATTTGTCTCATCCAGAAGCTCAGCAGTGTGCATTGTTCACTGGAAAAATCCCTTACTTTGCTTTATATTAGTAAAAACAATCTGAACAAAAGGGATATTTTATGTAACGTGTGTGCCTTTGTGCAAGCATGTGTGTTCCCCATGAACCATTCAGTGATCCACAGTAAGTACATTTAAATCACAAACAGGAGAATCGAAGAGTTCATGTTGCAGAATAATTGATGGTTTCCACACACTTTTCGAAGGCATTCGGATTACATTATTACCTTACAGCCAATAAATCCATGACTGGACCCTGACTTCAACACCATATTCATTTCCCAGTGAATTAGATTCACATTGCAGGACATTCCATTCTTTATACAGTTATTGGCCTTTTTAATATTACAAGCTATTTTGATCAACATAATCATGAGACCCAACCAATAGCTTTTTAGATTAATGTAAGCTATTTTATAACCCCAGACATCACATACTGTTCTATAGAATGTAAATGGCAAATTATATTATGATTTATAGGCTGTTTTTTCCCCAGGAAACTGCAAACATTCCCACAACATTAGCTAAGATTGCCACTAAATTATAGATAATCTCTTGTGGACAAACTACAAAGACATTAATGGTACCGTATATCTGCCCAAACATAACGGTTTATGTGATAATGAGCAGCATTAGTCCCATGTCTTGGACATATCCCCAAAGCCAAAGTGGAGTCAAGATTTGGCCCCCACCCTTGGTGGTGATTTTGAAAGACTGAGGGTGGAGTTCTTTGTTGTGTTTTGTGTCTCATTCCTTTCCGCATGGACCCGGGACCAGCTCAGGCACCTGACCAATTAGGCACGCATTTATAATATATATCAGCACGGACCGTTTTTCTAACATTAACGTCCAAGAATCAGTGTTGCTTCTCTGGGTTACCTGGTGCCTTTCTGAATGGCAGTTGTAATATGTTGTTCCAGTCCCTTTGTATACTGTGTGTATTTCTGTAACGGCTAATGGGTCGGCCTGTGTTTGTTCTGTTTGTGTGGCCTGTCCTGTCCCCTGCTATCGGCTGTAGCTCTGTGTGACGGATGCACTCTGAGGTCTGCTGTTTAGACTAGTGGACTTGGCTGTTTTTGTCGTGTGTGGTCTGTGTGCTTGGGCACCTGCAGTGCTTCTTCACTGCACGGTTGACAGGAGAGCACATACCAGGGTTCTCCTCAGCAGAACAGTGAAAAGCAGAGTTGTTAGACAGGCGTCGCCTTTGTATTACAGTTGGAAGGACTGTATCTAATGATTTGCGAAATGTTGTGAAATAAAATTCTCTTTTACGGCTGTGTATTTAAACAAGCGCAAACCCTCCTCAGATACTGCCGAGTGCTGACATACTGAGAAATATCTGATGCTATTAACGATATAACCAACACCGGTTTCCTGGGATCTTACCACTTCTGCCAACCCCTGCTGAGGAGACAAGCATAATATCATAAAACCCCTAATTAGTTCCTCTGTCCAGAATCCTCCATCGACTTTATTGTCACCCGGGAGGCTCTCAAATTGGTCGCTATCAATCGGTAGCCCAATTACCTGGACATCATACTTTGTCTTAAAAGGCCAAGACAGCATTGTAAATACCAGATAATTGAATAAAATAAATGTCTTTGGATTTGATTGGAGCAGACGGAATAGGTCTTGTTAGTATTCTGACAAGGGCCGACAAGACAGCCAGTGTTTGACCACATTTCTATGAATAACCTTTAGGCGTTCTGCGCGGTAGACAAAGAGGTGCCAGACACGTGGTAGTCTGACTTATGTCCAAACACATTAGGGATGACCCTATGTGCTGGTTCCGGTTTGGCTTTGTTGACATTTGAGGTCCGTGTGTGTGTGTGTGTGTGTGTGTGTGTGTGTGTGTGTGTGTGCGGTCCATGGCGGATGTTTTCTCACCTGACGTCCACGTTGTCCCAGCGGGCGCACAGCAACAGCCTCTTCCCAAGTGTGTGTCACCGGGGGAAACGGGAGCTGAGAAGGAGCGAGGGCCAACAGGCAGTTTGCACCACTAATCCACTGGCACGGTCAGACTCTGACGCGGTTGATTATCTGGACCATCGTGTCGCGTGTGGCTTTGGTTACGGGTTACGGTGCATTATGACACATGTATGTGCTTAGCCTGTATGGTAAAGCATTGGGTCACTGCTCGTTGAGTGAACGTCGAATAGCTAACCTCTGATTTTGTCAGATGGATTCCCGCTCGCCCACCCACTGAGAATCCCAGGGTTTAGGAGATTGCTTTTGCATCTCATTCAGATCCATGTTAAGAAGGAAGCAGTCACTTCTGGGAAGATTTCAGACTTGTATCCCAGCTCCTCCTCTCAAGTCTTAAGCCTAAAATCATGTTAAATGTCTACACGCTCTTATGACTACAGATGTGTTGGGCATCATTTCATTTCAATTATCACTGTAAAGAAGGACTCAATAGTCTTTAAATAACCAAAGTCCCACCAAACAACATTTGAAAATATACTAGCTTCTTCGTGTGTTTTGTTTTATCCTATTTGATGCTGTTCCACATTAAGAAACTCTTAATGTGGTCTATATCCTGCCTATAGTTTTACTCAGTAGGTTTAAAATGAAACAATCCACCCAAGACAACTTTGCACTGCAGGACTAATTATTGAAGTGCTTCTTAAACAGATCCTTTCTTCCAACTCCTTAGGGTCTCTGTTGTGCTGGTGATGGTACTTTGTTGGCTTGACTATATCAGCTTTGTTCCAGTAGAGCTCCACACAGATATCCCAATCCAATACTGTTAATATACTTGCCTGGCTCAACCACAGTGCACTTTAACTGCAGTCCGTTCATTCTAATAGCACACAAAACATTACCGCTACCCACACAATGTCAATTCTGGTGATCTGACAGACACAAATTACCTCTACCCACAGTCTTCTAACAGACACACATTACCTCTACCCACATGGTCTTCTGACAGACTCACGTTACCTCTACCCACACAGTCTTCTGACAGACACACGTTACCTCTACCCACAGTCTTCTGACAGACACACGTTACCTCTACCCACACAGTCTTCTGACAGACACACGTTACCTCTACCCACACAGTCTTCTGACAGACACACGTTACCTCTACCCACACGGCCTTATGACAGACACACGTTACCTCTACCCACACGGTCTTATGACAGACACACGTTACCTCTACCCACATAGTCTTCTGACAGACACACATGCTTTTTTGACAACCATTACTTGTTGGTGTTTTCTGATACTGACTGAGAAACATTGGGAAACATTCTGGAAAACAAATATTTGGTAAATCTGAAAATCCGAACCACAGGTACCTAATTCAGAATGCTTGCATCATGACTTGTGGGGTTGAACAGTAATGGAGATGCCTTACAATAGGTTAATGCCACTGTTGGGCCACTGTTGGAATGCTGTCATGTAAGTCCTGAACTGTGTTAAGTAGGATATTGCACCTTTCGCCAAGAAGAAAAGCTTCCAGTTCTTGACTTGGATATTGACTTTGCACTCTGCCCTCCAGGACTTCACATAAAGGTTCATTAATGTTTAGATCTGGTGATTGGGAAGACCATGTTAGGTGTTTGACATCATCCAGGTGTTCATAAGACCACTCCTGAATTAGTTCAGCAGTGTGTCTGCGAGAGCGTCATCCTGGAAAATGGGAACATCATGAGGGAACCGTGTTTGCACCATGGGGTTACACCACCAGGTCCTGTAAAATGGCTTCATTCCGTAGTCGTTACACCGTCATTCAGAGCAGTCATCAGACCCAGTGACTGCCACCAGATGGCTGCCCATACCATTTTGGCTCCCCCACCATGTTTAACAGTTGGCAGGTGTCCTTTAGCTTCCTTCGAATGTAAACCAGTGCGGACATAGGATAGGCTGAGAGATGTCGTCAGACCATATCACTTCTATTCATTGCTCAGGGCTCCCTACACCAAGTTATGCCTCTCTGTGCATTGGCTTTGGAAACAAACCCTTTCCAAATGGCAGCCCTGGCATAAATGCCAGCTTTGTGAAGCTCATGATGTAGTCGGTCACACTGATGCTGATTCAGTTCTCTGCTTATTTTTAAGGCTGTACTTGCAGTCCCTTGAGCAACTATGCAATTCGGTCCCCGGTGATTTGGCCTCTTTGGCCCCGTGCTGCTTTGAAAACGCAAATATCAACGTTCTAATTGTCAGGCTGCACATAAAAGCTGTTAATTGGAAAGCTGTGTTTGTACAGGTATTAGTGATTTAGTCACTTCAAAGTAACAATCCTTTCCCATGTAGTGTTTCCATTGTTCTGTCCACTATCCCCTCAATAAAGACATCGCATGTCTTCTTCTTCATCAGCTTCATATAGTGCGGCAGAACTATACATTTAACAAATACAAATTTGATGTAAGGAAAGAAAACATGACCTTATCTTATCTGCTCTTGTGCCCCCTCCTCTGGCTCTGCGCTATAGATCTCCTCGAACTATCTTGGTTACCCAATAAAGCACTTCAGAGACCCATTCCTCTCGGTTGTCCTCTGTTGAGTCGATGCCAATGAATGGAGTTGGGTTCGGCTCAGGAGGGAGCAGAAGGAGAAGCGTGCCCAAGTGTCCAGTCCAGTCATCAGTAACCCATGCACACGCTGCCTAAGGGCCCCCAGCACCTTGATGAATGCTGGTCTCCTCTCGGGTGGCGGCTACTGACGCACAATCTATTGCCTTTCGAGTTAAGGGCCTGATGGCCTTTGATCAGGCAACCCACATGAGCTGAACGAATGGGAATCTATGGCGTTCTGGGTGATGTCTGGCTCTATCTGGTAGGGGCCGCTGTCATTATCCTCACACCTGGTCGACATAAAGGGTGACACTGATAAAAAAAAAATTACAAGAACATTATTGTACTATAGAGAGCAATTAGAAACGTTTGCCAGTTCCAAACCTTATCACGCCGCTTATTATCTCCCATTGTCATTTTACGTGTGGTAATGTTAATCATAAAATGTCCGTTTTTTTTTCATTAGCTAATTATGAGTTGGGTTTTGTGATTTCTACGAGCACTTTAATGGTGTCTCGCCAATCAGGACTTTAAAAGGAATCCCCCTCTCCTTTGTCAAGTCCCAGCTTGCAAACGAATCATTGGGTTAGAAGACAAAATAGGAGTGACAAGCAATTGTACCCTATTTATACAGACACAGGGTTCCCATCCCCAAATAACCTGCTGCACACCTGAACCTCATTCTGACTGTCACTGGTGCAGTTTGGTGGCAGTGCGTGAGATCACTATTAGAGAGCAGTTGTTTCTGATTCTGATCTCATTGAAGTGGGGTGGTTATGAGCCTGTTGTTCTCTTTCATTGTAATGCGATTTTGTATCAGGTTGTCTTCCTCACTCCGCGGTTCCATGGAGCTGCAGGGTGTCAGGATCGCTGGAGCGGCGTCTGCCCGGGCAGCAGAACAACACCAGATTGATTGGTTGGTCTCTGAGTATACCAGGGTATTACGGGGTTTACTTTAAGACCATTCAGTTGAAACCACCTTCCATCTGTTTCTGAGCCGCAGCCATCACAAGCACTCAACCTCACCTTGCTGACAGAGGGACCAAGGCTGCCGGGCACACAAAGACTAGGCTGTTTCTACCAGTCCGAGCCAGCGCCAGAGCCTTGCGACTGGGTTGAAAGGTACCGCTGTTGCTGTTCCAACAGTGTTTCTGGGAAGGTAGAAAATATGTACTGTGGCGACGGCATCTCATTGTTGGTTTTTGATTTTATCTGGCCGTGTGCAGCAACTCTTTGTCCTCAGAACGTGTACATTGAGCCGGCTGAGATTGTATTCCAAACCAGAGGGTTGGAAGAATGGAAGGGTTGAGCTCTATTCAATAGGAGCTGTAATGTGTTGTCAGCTCTGTGTGTGATACAACTGACGGTTTGGGTTTGACCCTGGGTTTCCATAGAAATATGTTGACTATCTTAAAGCCACTCTCCAGTTTCCATGCTTGAAATGGTGAGAAAATTCCTAAGACGGAGTCCCGGACTTTATTAGTGCTCCTTAAATGGAAATGGACAGGCTTTGGGCAACTGATGACTTTTTGAGAAGTCTACATGAAATTATACAATAGGTAGTGTAAGAATTGTAAAGCAGCATTTCTAATGTTCTGCTCCTGAAGGTTAGGGTTTAGAGGAAAAGCCTTCCATGGATTGTATTGTATGTCTGTCTCACACAACGGAACAAGTTGCTGTTCTATATTTGGCACACGTGCAGCCTGAATTGGAAACCTCCATAGGTTGCAGTAAAAAAATAAATCAAAATAATATATTTTCTTCCTGGCTGCCTGTCAGGGTCCGCGCAGTCTCGGACCGAAGGGCTTCGGGCCTGGCAAGCCTCTGCATTAGTCTGGTTCTGGACGCTGCCGAGGCCCGTGACACAGAGCATAAATATAGCATGTGGCATAATGAAATCACAGGAGGGTTGCATCAGAATATCTCTCTGTGTGAAATCAGAAAAGCTGACGTGTTTCACATTGACGGACATATGCCCCCCTTCACCAGCACGTGTTGTCTCACCTCAAGATCTATCAATTAACAAGTGACCTCCCGGACACACACACACACACACAGCGCTGACCAAATGACTGAACTTCTACAGTCAGACCGGTGTTATGATCAGCTTATTTAAGACATGGTCAGGGCAGAGGGAGGAGCCTGGGCTGCATGCAGCCGCATGCTGCTGGCTCATTGGCTGGTCCCTGAGCAGCAGGGATGGGCTTGTGAGAGGCAGGGAGCGATACAGTCAGCGATGGAGGGAGAGAGGGAGGGAGGGAGTGAGAGAGAGGGAGAGAGTGTGTGAGAGAGCAGAGAGAGGTGGGAGGATTGAGGGCAGTTCTCTAGTTAAGGGGGGATAGGAACATGAATGTCCCTTAGTTGCTGCTTGCTGATAATAGCACACATCAGCCACAGTGCTGCAACTGAGAGCACTGACAGAGAGCGGAGGGCTGAACAGCTGAGCGCCGGATGAGACTGTAGACAAGATAGAAGCGCGGAGAAACGGAGAAAAGGAGTGGGAGAGAGAGAGAGAGAGCACATCATTCCGCGCGCCGGAGAGAGCCAAGCACAAAGGACCCAGAGAGCAGGAGAGGAGGAAAGACACAGGCTTGTTGTTCTGTTATGGTGGAGGGGAGCAAAAGTTCTCCCCAGGCAGGGTGCAGTGCTGAGGTCAGCAGCAGGGGGAGGTGAACGCGGTGGAAGAAGTGGAGCAGCTGCGGGAGGCTCACAGGGGGTCTGCTCCCGCAGGCTTACATCTCATCAGTGTGGAGAGCCCAGGAGATCCAGGGAGACCGTTGAAGCGCGCCGACCCGTAGCCCCGCCGTCACTCACCGGGGTGATAATAATGCCCCTCTCCGGGCCAGGACCTCTCCGCACGGCTACCTCAGGAGCATGAGGGCAGACGCCGGGTACCGGCCAGAAGACACAGACCGCTGGGAACGTTGCCTGTATCTCTCCCTCGCTTAGCTGAGTGGCCAAACTTGCTGCTGTTGCTGGGGGTGATAGATAGATTGGTGGTTTCTGGGCTTGGAGAGAACCAGTAGGCTACAGGTCACAGAGGGACTGCTAGGGGGGTGTCGTGACCTGTGGTCCCTGAGACATGGTAGAGGGTGTTGTAGTTGAGAGCCCCCCCGCAGAAGCGCCGTTAGAGCATGGAGAAGTCCAGCAGTGAGGAGTCCGCCATTCACCGCAGCCCGTCCGTGGATAGCCGCGACTCCGACTTTGCCCGCGCCTCCACCTCCGGCCGCCCGTTCGGTGGCCGCGGCTTCACCGCCGGTGCGTTCTACGGCTCCACGGGGCCGCGCGGCGCCGCTCCACAGGGGCCCGCTGGGAACGCAGCCGATGCTAGCGTCAACGTCGGAGGAGACAAGAGCAGCGCCGACAAGTACACCGCGCCGAAAGGCAGCAAATACGTGGTCTTTTACCTGGATCTATCCTTTGTGTTCCTTTTAGAGTTCAAGAAGTGCAACATGGCACGCGGCTGTCTTTGCTGTCTGAAGTACATGATGTTCCTCTTCAACCTCATTTTCTGGGTAAGTGATGCATTTTTTATCTCTCTCCTTCGCTTTCCTCATCTCTCGTTCAAGCTTCATTCCTGCATTTTTGGCTGTTGGTGGGCAATTATAGATCCGCTAAGATGTACTTAGGCTAACAAGGACAAGGACTCTGACACAAGGTGCTGGAAGTTAGTTGTTCGGTTTATAAGGGAGTCCTGAATGCCAAAATCTGTTTTGGCATATTTGAACAAGATATATGTTTACCTTGAGCTGACCCTTTCCTCTCAAGGTGATGCTGTAGCTGTTTGTGAGACCGTGTGTTTCTCGTTATGTCAGGATCACGATGACCCGCCGGGGCTCATCTGCACGTTTCTGTTCCGGATGGCCACTGAGTCGTTCCAGACACGGTGGAGCAACCACACCATTCCGGAGAGGTCGCTCCACCATGTTGCTCTGTGGCTGCCCTGCCTGGGTGCTGGGGCTGCCAGTAACGGATGGCTTTAGGCCACAGCTCTGGATTGGATGTGTGAAGTTGTTTTGGTCTGCGGAAGGGGATATTGCTCATGTGTATGAGACGGATATGTAACATATCTGGGGATTGATGATGGAACGTGGACAATTACTGAGACTGAGTCAGTTGAAGGTGGAGAGCCACTGAAGGAGTTGAACGGGATAATCTGTGGTTATAATTGTGGTTTCCATTTTATTTTTCACTTGACGTTTTTACTTGGACTTTCACATACTGTTTCACCATTCAATGAAAGGAAAACTGGGAAGTTCCACACAGATTACAGTGTTTTGTTTATGAAAACGGGCATCCTCTGGAATATTGAACCCGTGGATTATGGGGGCTTAGTTGACGGGACAAAGCCTTTTGTGTGGAGCCAGTCATGCAGGATGCGTAATAACAACACAACAATCCGGGGTCTACCTTTCCAACCGGCCATCTGGGCAATCTCAGGTCCAGGCACCAGGCAGCTGCCCATTATATCCGAACCATGGCCAGGCCAATAGTCGGCCGCACACATCTGATTCTGGTGGACCCCCTGTGCAGAACACCGTGCCACACAGTGCCCCGGGGGGGGGGTGCTTGACTGGCAAGGCTGGCTGAGATCAGGGAAGGTGGACGGTGTGTGATCCATGTGACGGGGATCAGATGCTGGGCTGGAAAGAGGCTAAGGTCATGGCAGCAGTGCTGCCTTACAATCCACTACAACTGCAGGGGGGGCTCTCCCTGGGGGGGCTTGTCTGGCTCAACCTGTACTTAACTCGTTGTGATGATGGCAACCCCCATCCCCTCACAAACACACACACACAAACACTATCACACAAACACTAACACACTAAGAACCTTCTGCCTCTACTCTGCACAGGGAGGGGATAAAGGAAGAGGCTTTGGCTCTGAGCTGGTGTCCCTAGGCCTGCCTGTCTCTGCTTGGGGAGGGGAAGGAGGGCTGATGGGATGCGTCTCCCCTCCAGTGTGGGATCAGCCGAGGAGGCCTGGAGCGGCTGTGGGGGCTTTCGCTGGGGCTCCATCTCCCACTGTGCAGTAATTGAGCTCCTCACCCTGGTGAAGTTCTTAATAATGATGCCCCTTGCCAGCAGCCTGATAGTCGTTTTGGTGTCTTGATTCCCTTTAATGACAGTTTAATCGCTGTCCCAGGGGAGTCAGCCGTCTATCCATCTCTGCGCAGGGAGTCTCCCCCTCAGGTCCGGCTGCAGACCCTCAGTAGTCAGGCTGTGTAGAGGCTACGTGGGGGGGTTGTTTGGCCCCAGTTCAGGGAGCGACCAAAGGGCCGGTGTACCCAGAGAAAGGGTGACAAGATGTCCTGTATCTTGACACCCCTGGGAATGTGCTGCTCTCCTTCTGGCACTCCGAGAATCACAAGGTTACCGTGCCTGCCCCGGGCCTCTGACACCCCGGAATGGAGCGGAGGTGAGCGTGCCGTCGGCCTGGTGTCGTGACCCGGGGCCAGGTGCGAGCAGCACACCCAGGTCCACTGCACCCCCACAGGGTTTAGAGCGGTAACTTGAATCACAAGGTAAAGGGCGTCAGGGACTCCCGGCATGCCTCAGGGCCTCATCTCCAGGCCCCTCCAGCAGTTGTTCTTGACCATCTGGCTTCTGGTTCTCCAGGGATCTGTGTTAGTCTGAACTACATCGGGGGTTCGGACAGATTACCCTGTCCCAGATTACGCTGTCACAGTGTATGGCGGGTGTAGCGGTCAGGATTACCCTGTCACAGTATATGGCGGATGTAGCGGTCAGGATTACCCTGTCACAGTATATGGCGGGTGTAGCGGTCAGGATTACCCTGTCACAGTATATGGCGGCTGTAGCGGTCAGGATTACCCTGTCACAGTATATGGCGGATGTAGCGGTCAGGATTACCCTGTCACAGTATATGGCGGATGTAGCGGTCAGGATTACCCTGTCACAGTATATGGCGGGTGTAGCGGTCAGGATTACCCTGTCACAGTATATGGCGGCTGTAGCGGTCAGGATTACACTGTGACAGTATATGGTGGTTGTAGCGGTCAGGATTACACTGTGACAGTATATGGCGGGTGTAGCGGTCAGGATTACCCTCTCACAGTATATGGTGGTTGTAGCGGTCAGGATTATCCTGTCACAGTATATGGCGGGTGTAGCGGTCAGGATTAAGTCTTCTTTGAATGGCGGATGGCACCACCAAACAAGGCATTTGTCAATTAACGGCTATTCACATTGAGTCACAGTGGCTGATGTCCGAAAGAAGCAAAAATGACTAGACAACAAACAATCAGTTGGACAGTAAGATTAGCCTAGTTGTGCTTTCCTCTGTGTCATCTAGCAGACTGGCGCCGGGGTATTTTCAGCCCTCCATGTCCTATCTCTGTGCTGACAACATCTCTGGCCTCCCTCTCTCCTATCCTCCCTTCACTATTAATCGGTTCACCCTCCATAAAATCTCTGCCTGTTCCCTTTTCCACAACGTAGTGCAGCAATGCCACTACTTTTACTGATAGCAGGGAGCCGGCATCGCACAAGCCTGTGTCATTATCTTACTACATCAGAAGCCAGGCCTCATTTAATATTAATATTTGGAGAGTAAATGTCCGCTCCGCATCCTTATCTAATCAAGAGCCAAAGCTGTGTTGTATCAAGGCAAATCCTTTGTTAGGGGAGTAGAGAAACCAACTGCGTTTAGCATTCATGCGTTCCTATGGTTGCTTAGGGGTTTGCTGGAGGATTTATACGCCGTTTGGTCAAAGGCAACAGACGTTTTCTCACTGATTAAATCACCCGAGTTGACATTTTTGTTTTATAAGTAGCTTCAAAAACCTAATGACATGGTGTTGTGTGTGTGCGGTGTGTGTGTGTGTGTGTGTGTGTGTGTATACACATGTCTCTTCAAGTTAAACGGTAGCTCTTTAAAGCATAGCCATGGCAAACATTTCACTCATGCTGTTCCATCTCTCCATGCCATAGGGTTTCGATCCAAGGTGCTGAAGCAATTTGCCTGCTGTTATCCCCTCACAGAGTGCTGAAAGTTCACTAATCCACTCTGCCCCGAGGGTCTTCACATTGTAACAAACCTTCTGACGTCCTCACAACAAAAGTCTATTACAAGTTAACTCACTCCTTTACTGCTTGGCGGTGTGGAGTTTGTGCTGAAATAGAGATTTATACAGGCGCCCGAGCGGGTTTGAAGACATTAAACCCGGGTGTGTCTCAACGTGCGTGCTACCGTGCTTCACACTCCCAGGCTCCGACTGCGTCCTCCCAGGACGTTTCCTTCAGGACGTTTCCTTCAGTACGTTCTGGTGAGCACAAAACGCAAATATCGCGTTTGAGAAGCACTCCTACTCCCCCTACTGTATTGAGTCACGCAGCACCTCCCCTTTCCCTTCACCTGTCTGCAGACAGGACCATACCCGTAGTGGTTAGGGTTACCAGATGCACACAAAGGACATGTTTGACTTTATAGTTATCTGCTACGTATATGAATCATATTCATCTAATTGCAAGACAGCTACTTTTACAACAACAATAGCAATAAAACAACCTTGTTAAACAGGGTAGATGGCAAACAATGGCAAATAATTATTTATGTGTAGGTGAACTTGATTCTCTAAATATCTTCTAATTCTCGGTCAGATAGGCTTTTTAGGATTTTGATTCTGGAAATCCACAATGTATTATAGATTGTGGGAGTATTATAAATGTATGAATTTCAAATTACCTACTGGTCAATTGCAAAGTCAAAAAAAAAATAATGTAATTAAATAAATACTTCGTCAGGAAGTAGGGAATACTTCGTCATTACCCTATTTTTCACATTACCCACATTTTTCAAAAGTAAATGTGCAAAGAATTCTCCCTTCATTCATTCTCCTACCTTGAACCATGCATTACATTTCATACATTCATGATGCAGACAATGTTTTGAATTGAATAATTCAAAGAGTAATAAATCGCACCCTCACAGGAGAATTTAGACCCTTTTCCCAGCACGGACAGGAGAAGACTGGCCACACCCCAGAGTCTGGTTCCTCTCTGGGTTTCGTCATAGTTTCCTAGCCAATGTGCTTCCATATTTTAATTCTTGATATTTTTTTCAGGCTGGAAATCCATATAGATGGTTTTTGAAAGGTATTTAGGGTGTTATTACGTGTCTTTGATTGAGTGAACCTGCTCTTTGTATGTCTCCGTTTTGAACTACACATCTCTGCCTGTCTGTGTCCAGCAGTGACTCTGGGCAGACAGGTAGAGGTTTACCCCAGCACAGTCCTTCCGTCGATGCCCTGCCACGTTGTAATAAATCTGCAGGGCTCATTAGCCTGTGTAACAGATCAAATAGGATGTGCACACGCATTTTTCACACCAGGGGGGCAGGGGGTAACGACGTGTACAGAATTGGGAATCGGGGAGGTAAGTGGGCTTGGAGTGGATGGAGGAGGGAGTGGCGAGGGGGGTAGTTAACCAAAAAGTCCACTAATGGGTAATGGGAAATGGATGGGAGCTGAATACAACACGGCTTTGACCCTGCATCCTAGGGGCAGATATTCATCACAACGTATTTCTGGGCTCACGGGTCGACGCCAAAATAGTGAAGAAGGGAATGATGACTCTGAAAGCTTTCCTGTTGATTCACATGGTGACCTTTACAATGCAGTGCAAATGAAAGTGAACGTTCACATGGGCAACAAAGGGCAGGAAGAGCGTTGGTTTGGTGTAGCCCATAGGTTCACAATTCAGCTTTGTCCCTTGACTGCATTTTGATGTATTCCTTTTCCAACCGCATCATTTAAACAAAATGCTTTAGTTTATTTTTGTATAGCTGCTACTACAGTCCATCGGAAATAGTTATTTTAGACAAATAAAATCTCAATGCAAAGGAAATAAAGCTGATGAAATTAATCAAGGACGATCAGGCCAACTAGTGCTACACTAGGGTCTGAGATTCTTTGTAGAACTGAACATAATCATTGATTATATTAAGTAAATCCTATTTACTGTCTGGTCCTGTCCACGCGGTTCTAAATGAATCTGTACTAGTAAAGGA
Source organism: Esox niger (assembly GCA_016801105.1). Lineage (NCBI taxonomy): Eukaryota > Metazoa > Chordata > Actinopteri > Esociformes > Esocidae > Esox > Esox niger. The sequence continues at coordinate 14,796 of JACXGJ010003899.1, forward strand.
TACTAAAGACACAAGTGTTCCTGAGAATCTCACTGAACACAAATGGGGTTATTCTTCTTTCCATCTCGGAGTGCTAACACCTTAGATGGCAGGCCGAGCTGCTAATGCGTTAGTGTTGTCTTGTTCGCTGGTGCGTCCTGGCTGAACAGAGACATCGAGAACGAAATAATCACTGATGCCACATCCTTGGCCGTCCGCCGTCATGTGACAGTTGCTCGTCATCCAACAGACCTAAGCTCACTTGTTGCTCCGTCTTTCCACACCGCTGTGTTCCCAATTACCAGAAGCATCTCACAGGTGATGCTCACTCATGCTCAGTGAGACACTTTCTGAACATAAGCCCAGGGCTTGACGGTAATCCTTACTGTAGCTGACACAGTGCAGCATCTCTCCACGTTCCCCTTGACTCGTATATAAAGGTCCCCTAGGTGGATGACAAAAGACACACTGTTTGGATGGGCTGAATTCCTGTCATCATAGGTCTAGTTACTGATCTCATCAAGGTTGACTGAGGACGCCCCAGGCCTTTAGGGCTCCTGTCCTTCGCTCGGTAAAGCTCATCTTTCTCTAAATATAGCCAAAGAGAGATGACTTGGGTCCTTCACTCTGCATAGATAAACCAGGACCTCTCATTAATATGTCATGCCAAACTGTAAAACCCTGTTGATGAGGGATGGTTTTCCACTCGGTTACCAACACGTGTTGAGTGCTGCTTTCTAAATGTCTTCAACCATGTGCCCTTCATGATCTGTGGGAGACCTCTTTAGTTCTTTGGCAATATCAGTTTTAACGAACGCCGCGAACACACGGCAAAGGACTTATGTAACAGATTGAGCACAATAGGAGCATTGCCTTGATTCTCATCTCCGTTTCAGGGGTTGCAGTGTGGATCGTGCAATTTTAAAGGATTCAAATGCTTTTCTTGAGTAATAAAATGTGTGTGAAAGTGGCTGCCGTTGTGTTGATTCAGAGTTAGCGATTTAGGCTGTGTATCTAATCTGGTGTAGTTAGTATGAAAGGCTTACGAACACATTCCATTTAGTCATATTCCCCCCTGAGAATGTATTTTACTCCACTTTTAGTTCAAATAGGCCATCTCTTTTGAGGTATTCTATTGTTATGTAAGGGATACTTTGGCTGTGCTCAAGAAGTCTCCCAGCCGAACTGAGAAGGGATGTTCTGCTGCGGTTTCTTTATGTAAGAGAACATAACAATGTCCTTGAATGGGAATTTACCTTGTCAAGGGCAAGTTGGTGAATATAGCAAATGTTCCACTATTTGGCCACTGCCTAACTAATGTCTCTGACAGAAGTGTGTACAGTTACCTTGATACAGCATCTAAAACGTAAACTTTCTCTTAGGAGACAACTTGAATTTCTGTACCATTTCCAAAATCCCCAACTCATAAGAACTAGAATTACTGGGTCCTCAGGATGTTCTGTGTCGCTAAAGCCTACTGAAGAGTTTCATGCAAATCCCAGACGGTGTTGTTCATGCTTGTTCTAATACAGTAGGAGGTGGATGTTAACTTGCCCATTTAAGGCCTCCACTAACTCCGGGCTCTCTGATCGATGTTAATCTGCACCTAAGCAGTGAATGAATGTAGAATGTTAGAATAGCTTGCCTGCATCGTCCTACTCAGCATTTTCTTCTGTCACCTGAAGGCGAATTACTGAGAAATCAATACCCGTAGCAGCGATAGCTCAGCCTCAACTCTGAGGGAGAAGTCTTGGGACGTTTTCTTTCCACTTGGTCTGATGAGGGATAACTGGGTTTTGATCGGGTTTCCGCTCTCCCATTTAATCAGTCATGTAGGCGACGTGGCTTTATTGCACATCATCTACAGACCCTAACACAGTCAGTGACCTGTGTTTGATGTTGCTGCCATATAGGATTTCAGTGGTCCTCATGAGAAGCTGTTCTGGGTCAATCCCTAGTGTTTCCCCAAAGAATCCATCAGAAAATTAGTTGCCCTGTAGATCAAACTGGCTGTGCGAGTCATCGGACAGGATCCATGGGCTATTTCCCTGAAGTCATCTAGTCCTACAATTGATTCTATTGGTCTTAATTGCTTTCCCCTCATACTGATATAATGTTCTCCTCATCCTCCTGCATCATCTCTTTGTCTCCCTTCTCTCCTAGCCAAACTTAGTGAACCCATACACGTCCCGGCCCCTCAGCTGGGCATTTCGGTCTCAAGAAGTTATGCGCTCAAAATATGAGTCACAAATTGCCTTTGAATATGTGCATTTCAAGTGGTTGCCATCTTGCCTTGGGGACCCACTGTGAATGCACAGTCTGAATGAAAATGGTCCCACAGCGACACGGTGGAAAACATGGTCCCCTATCTGCCTTCAGGAGGACGCGGAGCCCTAAACCAGGCCTACAAGAACAGAAGGACCAGGAACTCCCGAAGGTTTACTGTGTTTATGCTTTAAATGTTATACCACTTATTGATTTATTGGTGTTTACAACCGCAGCATCTTGCTGGATAATAAATCACCTGTGACCAGGTCACATAGCATTGTGGGTAAATAAAAACAAAACCGCCCTAAGACTGGACACGAATCACTGACGTTTTTATTGTCATTATTTTAATGGGTTAATTTCCTTTGGCACAATTGAGCCTGTTTTCTGCAGTACTGTGTGCTTTCCTTAGCAGCCGAAGAATCTATCACACTGAGTTCAGAGAGAAATTCACATCCCATGTTCCAAACAGGTTGTTGCAGTGCTCTCGTTATGTCAAATGCAATTTGTGGTTGACTCATGTTCATTGTGCATGAGGTGTATGCTTGAACCGGTCCAGAACTCTCCCTGCAGACAGATGGAGATGAAGCCTTAAGTTAACATTGACTCTAACTTGGATATAGTTAACTGACTCTATGAAGTTTACAGGGATTTTAAAATTGGTTCTACACTGTCTAATGCTTGCTACTTTCAGGAACTGAGCTTTACAATGTCCCTGTGACCTTCTTAATGTCCTATCAAACACCTCAGTCTCATTCCTCCTCTTTTATTTTACAACCCAGTTGCAATTACAGTAGAGTCCAACATAAAAATTGTGTTGGCTTTCTATTAGTCTGCGTTTTCACAGGTTAGTGACTTTTATAGGTTTTGCTGTCTCTGAAGAGGTTTGATTGCCTGAGCCATATAAAGTATTATATTTAACCATCCTGTCCACCTACTATAAGCTTAAATCTAGAAAACTGAAGGTGCGCCCACTTAGAAAGCTTTTTGGAAGGGATTGTGTAGTGTTACGGCTTTTAAGAGGGCCATGCCGCGCATGTCAATCTCTATGGATAATTGATTAAATTGAGTCATTATTGTGGACACATGTCTCCATTACACTAATGAGGCTGATTAGGCTGGCCCGAGGTGAGTAATGGATGATTTCTGGTTGTGTGGCAAAATACAGAGGGATGAGCAAAAGCAGATGAGGGTGGATATAAAAAGAGGCGAGGCAGAACTACAACAGGTACACTCTAATATCAAGGTCCACGCCATCATCTCATGATGTCATCCGAGAATTAGGTCTGTGTGATTAGTATGCCCTTTCACCACAATAGTGTTTTCTAGTTATCCTTGCTGGGCGGGCATTAAGGCATTAGGTGGTGCTAACGGGCGGAGAAAGGCACATTAACGATCCTCACTCCGTGCTTAGTGAGTTTGACATACTCTTGGTGGGTTGTCGGTTTAGCAGTAGCTGGCATGGCAACATGGACCATCTTGAGCTCAGCTCCTGGGGAGATGGAGAACAGACGGTGCTGGACAGGCTTCCTACTTCTTCTGAGCATACAGACCAGTGGCGAGCCCAAAATGGCTTCCTACTTCCTCTCTCTGAACACACAGACCCGTGGCGAGGCCAAAATGGCTTCCTACTTCTTCTGAGCACACAGACCAGTGGCGAGCCCAAAATGGCTTCCTAATTTCTCTCTCTGAACACACAGACCCGTGGCGAGGCCAAAATGGCTTCCTACTTCTTCTGAGCACACAGATCAGTGGCAAGGCCAAAATGGCATCCTGCTTCCTTCTGCTGAACACAGATCCTTGGCCAGCACAAAATGGCGCCGCATGATTGTTCTCAGCAGGCTACTGGGGTAGGGTGAGTAGTTGGCAGGGTCCCTGACAGAATGGCCAGGTGAATACAGTGACGTGAAGTGACAGCTCCTACCGAGCTGACTCACCTGGTGCTACCTCACTGATCCTGTGGATCATCTCTCACACAGCTCATTTATCATTCTCCCTCAGGAGGAGATTCCAACAGAGGTTTATGGGGAATATTACCGACTGTTTAGAAGTGGATAGTCAGATGTAGCATCCGTTCAAGAGTACAAGCATTTTAATATATAATATTTTAAAGTGCAGCGTTGTGTGTTTCTGGGTCTCTCTGATGATTACTTGTTTATTAGCTAGCAATTTGCCACACGCTGTACTGTAAATGACATGTTTTCATCAATTGACTGCACACATTGATTAACAGAGCAAAAACACTCCTGAAGATGTTTGTGAGTCATTTGCGCTGATGAAATGTTCACTCAGCGTTGAGGTGTAATTATGTTTATTGCTATGTGCCAACGGAGGGAGCACTGAAGAAAGAGACCATAAAGAAGGGGTTGGATTGTAAGCTGCTTTTTCAAAGCTGTTTAGTGCTTTAGTGAGCTGGGCTAAGCACATTGATATCATGATCATGTAATGCATTTGTATAGAGAAGGCTGCAATTGTATTAAGCTGTACTGTGATACTAGTTTATTTATTTACCATGATAGGTGGATAAATAAAGCAATCCATGTCATCTGTCTGTCCAGTGTCCATCCGTCCATTGTCACTTGATGCAATTGTATGTACACCGATCAACCAAAACATTATGACCACCTGCCTAATATTGTGTAGGTTCCCCTTTTGCTGCCAAACCAGCTCTGACCCACAAAAACAGCCCTGACTCCACTAGACCTCTGCTGGTGTGCTGTGGTATCTGGCAGCAAGATGTTAGCAGCAGATCCTTTAAGTCCTGTAAGTTGCGAGGCTGGGGCCTCCAGAGATCAGACTTGTTTTTCAAGCACATCCCACAGATGCTCGACTGCATTGAGATCAGGGGACTTTGGAGGCAAAGTCAACACCTTGAACTCGTTGTTGTGTTCATCAAACCATTCCTGAAAATGTTTTACTTTGTGGTTGGGCGCATTATCCTGCTGAAAGAGGCCATTGCCATCAGGGAATACTGTTGCCATGAAAGGGTGCACATGGTCTGCAACAATGCTCAGGTAGGAGGTACGTGTCAAATCTACATGAATGGCAGGACCCAAGATTTCCAAGCAGACCATTGTCCAAAGCAACACATTGAATCCACCGGCTTGCCTCCTTCCCATAGTGCATCCTGGTGCCATGTGTTCTCCAGGAAAGCGACCCACATGCACCTGGCCATCCATGTGATGTAAAACAATACATGATTCATCAGACCAGGCCACAATCTTCCTTTGCTCCGTGGTCCAGTTCTGATGCTGACATGCTAATTGTAGGCGCTTTTGGCAGTGGGCAGGGGTCACGGGGGCACCCTGACTGGTCTGTGGCTACGCAGCCCCATGCACAACACGCTGTGATATTTGTTCTGACACATTTTGATCAGTACCAGCATTAAAATTTTCAGCAATATGAGCGACGGTAGCTCATCTGGATTGGCCCACACAGGCCAGGCTTCGTTCCCAACGTGCATCAATGAACCTGTCACCAGTTCACCGCTTTTTCTTACATGGACTATTTTGATAGGTACTGACCACTGAAAACCGGGAAAGACCCCACAAGGGCTGTAGTTTTGGAGATACTCTGACTTAATTGTCTAGTCATCATAATTTGCCCCTAATCGAAATCACTCAGATCCTTTCGCTTGCCCATTTCTCCTGCTTCTAACACATCAACTTTGAGGCCAGAATATTCACCTGCTGCCTAATATATCCCACCCACTGACCATGATAACGAGATCACCAGTGTTATTCACTTCACCTGTCAATGGTCATAATGTTATGGTTGATCAGTGTATCGGTGTTATTCACTTCACCTGTCAGTGGTCATCATGTTATGGCTGATCAGTGTATCGGTGTTATTCACTTCACCTGTCAGTGGTCATCATGTTATGGCTGATGGGTGTATCGGTGTTATTCCCTTCACCTGTCAGTGGTCATCATGTTATGGCTGATCAGTCTATTAACCCTGTCATTGCCCACGGTAGAGGGCCTTCTCACACAAATCAACTGGCACATTGTTAATGTGATGGTTGTGTGCAGATTTTGCCATGTGTTGACCCAACCAGGTGAGGTCATCTGTTCTCCGGACGTCAACCTGCCCCAGGGATAGGCTGGTTTCTTGTGTTGCTGCTAGTGGTAATATCGGACGACGTTCTCCAGAAATAGGCCTCTTCAAAGACAGCTGGACGCAGTAGGATGTAACCAGAGAGGCCATGGCAATCAAGGGTGGTCTTCGTTGCGTTGGCCCTAACGTACAATGATCTTTCAATTCCTGGGCCATGTCTCTCGTGTCCTTGCTCATTCAAAATGAAAGCACACCTCAACTTAGACCAGAGTTTTTCAAGAAATTTGACTCTCAACCACTGTCAGGGAAAGTGCTTATAAAGGACATTGTATAAGAAAGCCATATCATTAGGTTTGTGAGTCAACCAAATGCTGGTTAAAGATTCAAGGAGGCATGTTAGACTTCTTGCTTTGGGTTACTCTCATTAAACCCTTGGAAAACCTTTAGGTGTTGCTTCTTTATCCTCACGAATTAAGGCTTCTTATGAGACATGATTAATGTCTGCTGGTCAAACCTCTCTGACATTTGTAACCTCGGAAGCATTTCAAAATCTCTGAAAATAATTGCATATTCATCCTCCATCCGTCTATCCCTGTCTTTGTGCTGTAGTTGCAGACAACACATGGCCTCTTGAAGATATTGAACAATGTAGGCAGTAGCATTAATTCCCTTAATTCCCTGGTTTCCATTTTCGTCTCGCCGACAAGAATAGCTTAGTTATGAGGCACATTAAGTTGCAAAGAGGCAATACAGTATGAACAAACAAAACAAAACATCGATATGTCTTCCAAACACAATCTCCACTGTGCATCAATACCAATTTATACCAGAAAGGCAGGTGTGGAAGACCAGTGCATTTGGAATTCACGGAGATGAGCCCACAGTACGTGTGCGGGTTAGCCGTGCGGCAGGCAGCGTAGCTGAGCACCTTCCTATTGGTTTTCCCCCGTCAACATTTTGTTTATGCATAATGTGATCCACGGTGAGTCCTGGTGTAGAGGAGTACAGGGAGCCAGGCAAGGTCAACCGTGCGTGGCCCATCTTTATTCATGGACGCGGCCTGGAAGCCATGTACATTGAAATGTTGTATTTACTGCAGGACTTCTGACGTGTTAAGAAGCTCCCAGTTAATTGGTTTGCCGAGGAGTGTCAGTCACTCTGAGCCTCCACGCTGTGCACGTCCAAACCCCCGCTACTTCATAATCGTTATTCAAAACCCCAGTGATAAAAGATGTCAGTCGGGTCAGGACTCAGCACACCACTTGGCCGTCTTTTATGGGTTATTGTCTTGCGTGCTGGCGGAAACAAAGGGCGTCCCACGAAGTGTAGCCTCTTGATGAGAGGAAGGTGTGGAGAAGAGTGGGCTGCCGTTAAAACAGGAGATTTTACGTGGATGGAGAGATGCGGTCCGCGCTTTCCCTCGCTACACACCTCTTTGTTTCACTTTGTTGGGCGGTAACGTGGCCTCTTCTTCGCAGACACAGGGGACATGAAGTGATGTTGAGTGGTCACATCCCTGAGAGATAGAGCCACAGCCTCTCTGTGTGCTCTGTAGTAATTAGGAAAAATAGGAAAAAACAGATCCACCGCAGAGTGACTGATTGAGCTCTAATGGTTAGAGAGGACCACCAGGACTGGAGATCTATCATACGCCACAGCTTATTAGCCATGTTTTTATTTGATTGGATAATACTCATTGTCTGTCTCCCTTTTTGCTTTTCTACTTAATTGAAAGATACTATCAACGTTTTCTTGGTGCAGTCTAAGTGTGAAGAATCGATTTGTCTTAGTTTATATCTGTAGCTCAAGCCCTAAAGGAATTTTCCCAGTTGTTAGTCATTTATTTATTGTCTTCCTTCTTTGGTTAGCAAAAGTGTAGAAAAGTAGACAGGCGTTCATTCTTGGGGTACTGCTGGCTGTCCTTTGGGTACTGCCGGCTGTCCTTTGGGTACTGCCGGCTGTCCTTTGGGTACTGCCGGCTGTCCTTTGGGTACTGCCGGCTGTCCTTTGGGTACTGCTGCCTGTCCTTTGGGTACTGCAGGCTGTCCTTTGGGTACTGCAGGCTGTCCTTTGGGTACTGCCGGCTGTCCTTTGGGTACTGCTGGCTGTCCTTTGGGTACTGCAGGCTGTCCTTTGGGTACTGCAGGATGTCCTTTGGGTACTGCTGGCTGTCCTTTGGGTACTGCTGGCTGTCCTTTGGGTACTGCTGGCTGTCCTTTGGGTACTGCAGGCTGTCCTTTGGATACTGCAGGCTGTCCTTTGGGTACTGCAGGCTGTCCTTTGGGTACTGCAGGCTGTCCTTTGGGTACTGCAGGCTGTCCTTGGGGTACTGCAGGCTGTCCTTGGGGTACTGCAGGCTATTCGTGTGAGAATGCATGTAGTTCTCTGAGGAATGCATGCTTGGGATAAACTTCCTATTCAGGCTAAAACGTGTTGGCAGATTCTTTGAAGGCTGCAACAACGGATTTGTCTCCCTCGTGTGTGTTAAGTAACCCGGGTGACAACATCAGCCTCCCAAAATGCCTTAGATTAGATTAGCCGAAGTTACAAAGCCATAAAGAAATATCTTTAGTCTGCATCCGGATTTATTTTAAACAGAACATTTGTGTACACTGTCACTGAGCACATATGTGTATATATAATGTATGTATACTAATATATACATACTGTCCTCTATAGATATGAATATCCCTTATTCGCCCATGACCAGGTCATGTGGAACATGAGACATCCGGTGGTTAGTGGGATCATCTCGTCCATAGGCCTGGGCCAAGCTGTGCAACACAATAGAGTGTCTGAGATGTCCAACCACACAGGACCTGAGCCAGCTTTTTCCATCTCATAAACACCATTCATTATACTGTATATAGCCCGTCTTATAGGACATATCAGTGGGGGTAACTCAAGCAGCCAGAGAGGAGGAACAAATGGCCTCATCAGCAGCTGCCATAATATCTCCTCGTCTGATATAAATGGGTTGGATAGTGATAGCATTGAATTACCCTGTACGGTCCATGCAACAGGATTTGGAAATGCTAAGAGCATGCATGCTTTTTGCAGAAGTTATAGGGCTAACCAAGTTTAGTCTAGTATTTCATTATTTAGCTGAGCAGAAAAATGACAAATTTTCTCCCATTTTCTATTTCGACAGTCAACATTTTATCACTAGTGGTTCTTCAAGGGGTAGGGGCACCAGAAGATGTATGTGCGAAAAATAAAATATATTCAATCTGTGAAGACTTCTGTCTTGTTGTCTCTATCTTTGGCTCCTAATAATTATGTGACTAACAATATGAAGTCTTTTGTATAGTTTGTAATTTTAGTGTGCATTTATAAAGCCTCAGTCAAGCTCAGTATATACAGTGTGTTTAATAAAACAGTGTGTGTGTGTGTGTGTGTGTGTGTGTGTGTGTCTTTTATATGGACTCAAACATGGTTTTTTAATGGTAGAAAACCGTTGACTGTCCATCAGCCAAGATGACTTCAGATGAGCACAGCCCTAAAAGCCCCATACACCACCATGGCACTGCTTCTCTGTAAACTATGGGCAGGGCGATGGCTGTCTGAGGATGCTCAGATAGGTTGCTGTGGCGTGGACCAACCTCTTGTGGTCTCCTGTGGTTCATTATTACAGTTTGTATTGGACGGGCTCTTATCAGCACGACTGCAGTGACAAAGTGACAATGGCGAGCCGCCTCCGTCACGTCGCCACCTGTGTGACGGCCATCAGGGGCTGGCAACTGTCACGTCAACTGTCATTATTGTCAGTGTCCCAAGCCCTCCCAGGGCTGGCCAATGAGAGGACAGAGCACCGTCAGCACAGGTGTCTGTCACCACTTCAGTTAGCATTCAGCTTGTCGAGCCCCAGGTGGGTTGATAGGAGCTTCTCCTCTGAATGACTCTATGCTATCTCTCTCCGGGAGCTCTCATAGTGTTGGACGTTGAAGAGGACCAGGCTTTATCTTGCGTTCCGTTCCCAGGCGAGCACTCAGAATTGAGGCCTCTCCAAGCCTCACCATGTGGATCCATTTTAGGTGGGCCACTTGAGAGACACTGGGCCTGGTCTAAAACCACAATCCTCAGGCATTTCCCAGGGAACATCACAACTTTGAAGGAAGGCTATTTACATAGTAAGTTGAGGCGGGGGTGGGGAGGGGACACCTGTTGTAGCGACGGTTGGCGGATGACGGTGATGTGCTTTCATTTATGGACAGGCACCACTGCGGCTCCATCCGACACCGTCTGTGCTCCCCGGTGAGATTGGAGGGTTTTTATCCAAATGACTTTTCAGGCACGTTCTTTCCCCTTCTCCGGGATTAGGCTGTGGAGTAACAAAGCCCAGATAATCATTAATACGAAGAGCCGCGCAGCTCTTCACACAATTAGCCGCTGAAAGTTCCCAGGACCTTAAGACTCTTTAGACGTTTGGAGGGACCTGTTTCTTCCGTCCTGAGTCCTGTCAGTTCACGTGTTGTCAGCTAACCCACTTCCACCCACTTACCTCAAAGATGTGGGAGGTTTTAAATCTGTTCACGATGTCACCATGCATACTTCATGTTCCGCGCTGGCGTTTGCAGGTCAGAGGCGCCAGTACATTGAGTCCATGAGAAAGTGAATAATGATCATTTATGGCCGTAATACGACGGTAATAACCTTCACCTTAGTTTTTAAGGTTACGCTTGTGACACTGCCTATTTGTGGCCTCCCAGCTGCTCAGGCTGCAGGTCAGATCCTCGGGATGGTTGAGTATTAATAGCCGAAGAGCAAGCTGATATTTCCCCGCTCATGAATGCCTAGATGGTGAGCGGCCGTGTCTGCAGGTCTACAGTGACACGCTACTTCCTAGCACATCCTGTAGTATTCACACATCTCCCTGCGGTGTGCCCAACCCTCACCACAGGCCCTTTCCATTACACTGAGACCTGCAGCCGGGGGAAATACGAGAATTGCAGTCAACTGTTTGAAGGACGCAGATTCCATTATAAGTTTGCCCAATTGGGTTGTGGATAGATTATTTTTGTACAGTCTTCAATTAGCTTCGCTAGTCACCTCAGCGGAGTTATTGTATTCCCAGCTCCTGTAATTGGCATAAAGGTTGCGCAGTTATTGGTATTTATGAAGTGGGTGGTTTGAGCCCTGAATGCAGATTGGCTGAAAGCCATGGTTTTCCAGACTGTATACCATCAGAATTACAAAAAACAAATTGTTACAGTTGTAAATGCATTGGTAACTGGTTGTAATAACAATAAGGCCAGGGTTTGTGGCCAGAATTACAGAGCTCTGTGTGGTCACGCCCAATAACAGCCCCTAGCAATGTTATACTGCTATTATATCAGACCTCCTCATGCCTAATTGTGTAAATAACCCCTGCTGTTGTATTGCCAATCATGCCCTTTCCTATTGAGTTGTGCATTTACACAGTAAAAGGATCACATTGATATATGAGAGTGACAAGAAAACCATCCAGATGTAGGCCTACTGTATATGTCATTTTATATTTGGCTTGTTTAGGCCTAGATTACGTATCCCAACTATATTGGTGTATGTTGGCATACAGTGTACGTACAATACCCAGTATATGCTGGTCTATGTAGAACTTTAATGTATATTTTAACTATATTACAGTATGATGGTCTGGGCAGGCCTGTACTGTATATTCCAACTTTATGTTGGTCTGTGTAGTCTGTGTTTGGTCTATGTTGGCCTGCAGTGTACATCCCCTATATATTTTGGTCTATATAGGCCTACAGTGTATATTCCCTTTATATTTTAGTCCATATTGATTGTGTATATGTAGGGCTTCAATCTATATCCCAACCACTGTATAGTATGTTGGTCTATGTAGGCCTACTGAGTATATCAACTCCCAGGACCGCCATTGTCTAAGTGTTTTTGTTTTGTTTTAGGTTTTTCATGGTAACTTTGCATCAGCTTTCTATCAGCTGTTTATACTGTTCACTTTACATTAGCTCTATATCAGCTGTTTTTCATGTTAACTTTACATTAGCTCTATATAAACTCCCCACTCCAGTTCCCAGTGGATCCACCTTTGCACTGTTTGTTGTGTGCTTGTCGGACGGTGATAGATCACTCACACCCTCCCTCAGAAGGGCCTGGATCCTTCATGTCTTCGCCAGGTAGGCGTGAAAAAACGTTCAGCAGCTCAATATAATGAGGGACAGGAACAGAACACCGAGCGTTGCTTTGACTTCTCCTGAAGGGTGTCAGGAGGCTGCCTGGTGATTCATACTGTACATTGTCTTCTTAAGAAAATGCCTTTATTCAAATGCCTCATCCTTATCGCTGTGAACAGATGTTGTTTTGAGTGGGCATGTCTCTTTAAAGGTAATTTCATCCTGCATGCATTAAGATTTCCCGCTCTGTGTCTCCTCTGTTTTTTATTTCTTTCATTCCTACAGCTCTGGGAGTGCTTGATTGATGAAAAAGATCAATATGACAGTTTTCTAACCAAATATTTAGCTCAGCATGTTATACAAAATAAATGCTTTCATAGGTTCCGCTTCATCCAGCTCCACTAATGGGAGAGTCGGGAGATAAATCCTGGAGTTTTGTTTACCCGGCAACTCATCTGAATGGTTTTGGTTTACGTTTTAGCTAGCTGAAGGGGACATGAGTTGTGATGGCAGTAGACTGAATATAGACGTGTATCTGTAGACAAATCAATTGAATGACTGGTCTGATTCCACAGATGCTTGGACTGATCTGGATCCACGGCCGAGTGCTGTTCTCCAGTATGGATGTGAGGATGGGAAGTAGAGCCGATGAGTGTTGCTCTGCTCTGAAAATGTTCATCATTGGGAAATATTGTTTACAGTTCTGCTGCTGGCCATCTATTCTCCATCTTACCGACTATGACCATTCTGTTTATTTCTCTAGTCTGGACCAGGGAGTTCAATGGTGAAGCAGTTCGTCTGGGTCTGACTGGAGTATGATGCACGGGGTTTCGACCCAGATTGCATTAGCGCCAAGTCCAAATTTACTCTGAAATTATACACTGTTATTCATTTTTGTCATTATACGCTCTCTCAGACTAAACAAAAAAATAACTGCAACAATAAGAGAAATGTATATCCAGCTAGAGTAGCAGAAACCCCAGTGTGTGTAAGCTCCAAATGTTGAGTTGGGTTTGTTAGAAGTAAAGGATATGACAACTGTGAAATCATCAGCAGCCCTGTCGGTGGTTTAGCCAGCGTTGCTCGGACCAGACTACACACCTGCCGCTGAGGCTTTAGACAAGGAGTGAGTTGTCATGGCTACTAAACTATCTGTTGATGGACTGCTGACATTTCTAATCAGTGACAGCTTCTCGGTTGACGTCAACCATCCAATTTGTGGCCTAGCTTCCAGGGTCCTGTGGGTTACAAAAGAAGCATTTGCCATTTGCTCTTATCAATCCACACCATGTCACACACCGTTGCTTATTCACAGGATGACAATGTCACTATAGACAAGAGCCTTATTAACCTTTATGAGAGGATATTAGCATTAAGTTCAGCACCCATCTTACCTGTACAATAGTCTTTATTTAGACAGGATGCTGCATGACCTCCAATGATTTATTCTGATTTATTTCAGATTATTATGATTATTAGTATTATGTATAGAGGTAAGATGAGCAAATATCAAGATAAATTATAACTTAACATACAGCTTCTTGCATGATGTCATCACTGTTTTTATTTGGATTTGTTTGTTTTCGTATCAAACTTTTTTTGAAAGAAAATATCCCATCCTAACTTCCTAACTGAAGAACTTACCTTTTTCTAGCTATCACTCATTCACAGTTAGTGTCTGCAATTATCCCATTTTCTCTTAACTTCAACCCTTCAGTGTCCACAAACCAGGTTACCGTTCATAGTGTTTTCTATTTTTAGTACTTCCCACAATTTTCTGTTGTGGTGTTTAAATGGAGGTGCCCCAAAATGTAAAAAAGCCTATTGACTTGAATGTATTCATCCAGGTACAAGAACAGTTTAGAGTTCAGGTCCAATCACACTCCGAACTGTTCAAGGCCTTAAATGCTGTGCATTGCTTTTGTAGAGAGTCTTCTATGTCCTAGAGATTGACAGATGGATGGGGCAATAGTTGTTTTGTATATCATGGACCTGATGCTATGGTATAGTTACATCAAACATCTGTTTCCAACTGACTTAAAAAAAATGTTTTTATAGCTATCAAACCTTTTGACTTTGAATAAAACTGCTGAATGTGTTATGGTTTGTATTAGTCACTTTATGAAAGCCTGGTTTTTGATTGGTGGCAGACTCAATTAAATCCTTGCTTTTTCTGTTAACAGCCTCTCTGGGTTGCAGCTGGTCTGCCAGTAGTTTATTATATTTTTCTACAGTGTTACTTCCATAAACACTTTTTTAATTAACTGTGTAACATTATTATGCCATCCCAACTTATAATTTCATTTACTGACATGATTCCTACGCCATATATTTTCTCCAAATTGATTGTTCTTTTATTAATACATTAGAGTTCAACGATAATATTTGTTGTAGAATATTACCCCTTATGAATCAAAACTAAGTCTCTCTTGCTTCTCATCTGCTAGGGAAACAGCAAAAACAATGTATTTACAACCTTAGATAGCCCTAGCAGCTAACAATATATCTAAATATATTGCTAGAACATTTAGTTTTGAATTACTGATTTTTTATAGCCTATCCTGTCTGTTGTCCAAAAAAACAGTCATAACATAGCGAACAAACACTTTATGTAGTTTAAGTCTATGTGTCCCAGGCTAGTGACGCCATACAGAGACACTTAGCATTCCTACAAATACTATTTAAGGTTGCTAGCTTGGGATTTTTGTAGTGAAAATCATCAGGAATACCCAGATTCCATAAGTATGATGTCAGCAGTAGCTCACAGGATGCAGCATGGAGGCAGGAAACAGTCGCAAACGTTTCAATAGCAAACAGGATTTAGATTGGATTAGAATCAACTGTGTCATCGAACAATACAAGTACAGTACAACAAAATGCCGTTATCTTATCAGAAGTGCAATGTTATAAGTGGAATGTATAGATTTACAGTGAAAGCAAAAACAGAGCAAATGGACATTTTCAATGAGCAATACAGGTATGGGAGGGCAGAGAATGTAAAAGTGTTAAATATATAAACAGTGGATGTAAAAAGTCTACACACCCCTAAAATGCCAGGTTTTTGTGTGATGTAAAAGAATGAGACAAAGATAAATCATGTCAGAACGTTTTCCACTTTTAATGTGACCTGTAATGTAAACAATTCAGTTGAAAAACAGCTGAATAAACTTTACAATAACCTTGTTCCATAAGTGTGCACACACTAATAACTGGGGATGTGGTTGTGTTTAGATTTAACCAATCACATTCAAACTCACGTTAAATAAAAATAATTACACACCTGCCATCATTTAAAGGGCCTCTGATTAACCACAAATAACCCCTGATTAACCACAGCTCGAGTATGATTTTCCTTCTTAGTTGCATCTCAGTGCAAAAGCCATGGTCTGTTGAGAGCTACCAAAGCATCAGAGGGATCTCATTGTTGAAAGATCAGTCAGGAGAAGGGTACAGACACATTAAAGGAGCTGCAGGAATTTCTGGCAAGTACTGGCAGTGTGCTACATGTAACAACAATCTCCTGTACTCGTCATATGAATGGGCTATGGGATAGGGTGGTAATACACAAGCCTTTTCTAACAAAGATTTCTTACAAAGAAAAACATCCAAGCCCAGCTGAAGTTTGCAAAAACAAACATCAAGTCTCCCGAACGCAGGTGGGAGAATGTGTTATGGTCTGATGAAACCATGGGTGAACGTATTGGCGCTAATTCCAAAAAGTATATTTGGCACCAAAACAGCACTGTAAATCACCCAAAGAACACCATACCCACAGTGAAGCTTGGTGGTGGCAGCATCATGCTTTGGGGCTGTTTTTCTTCAGCTGAGGCCTTAGTCAGGGTGGAGGGAATTATGAACTTTTCCAAATATCAGGCACTTTCGGCGCAAAACCTTCAGGCGTCAGTTATGAAAATGAAGATAAAGAAGAAGTTCACCTTTCAGCATGACCACGACCCAAAGCACAAATCCAAATCCACAAAAGGCATGGCTTTACCAGAAGAAGATTAACGTTTTGGAATGGCCCAACCAGAACCCAGACCTGAATCCAATTGAACATCTGTGGGGTGATATGAAGAGAGTTGTGCACAAGGAGATGTCCTTGCAATCGCACAGATTTGGAGTGCTTTTGCAAAGAATAGTGCTAGGAGACTCTTACCCCAAAAAACTGAGTGCTGTAATAAAATCAAAAGGTGCTTCAACAAATAATTTGTTTAAGGGTGTGCACACTTATGCAACCAGGTTATTGTTTTTGTATATTTCTTTAATATACGATTTTTTTAATTGAATTGTTCTCATTATAGGTCACATTAAAGGTAGAAGGAATTTGGACAACTTTGTCGACTTTTTATATCCACTGTATGTAGAAATGGGAAATAAAGAGTTATGCAATGAGGCAAATGCAAGTACAATGGCAATTCTGACTATTCTAATTTAATTAAAAGACTCACGAGAAACACAGTCACCCATACCACATTATGGGGCAGGAGGAACTTAATTAGGCTCTAAGTAAGGTTAACGTGACACAGGTGAAAGCAATACACTAGCGAGACAGTACATACTTTCATACATTACTTTTTATCGGCATGTTGTTCTTAGCTGGCTGTCAGAAAATCAATTTGGATTTTATTATAAATTTGATAATTTTAAGGCTGTAAAAAACTATGTTTCAGTCCTCCAAATCCCACTGGTTATAGAAAGTGGTCCATTTTGTTTGGTCTGTGTTTCCATTACAGATCAATGTAACTTAGTTTTTTCTAACGTGACTTGATTTTATTTTCCTCGAGTTTCTTAGTACTTTGTATTACTAGTCAAATTGCAATTGAAGCGGATAATATATCAATGTTATTATCTGGTATATGGACAGGTGTGATTTTGCAGTACTCGATGATCAACAGATCCAGTAAATGAACATTTAGAGGCCAATTATGACAATCCATACTACTTTGACAACATTTTGTGAAAAGCTGTGTAGATTCAACGATACAGGTTACTACAATAAATGCAGTGCATCAATACCTTTGTAAATCATACTTCCATTATCATACTTCCATTATGATGCGCACTAGAATTGAACATTATTTGGTAATTAAATTGCTATACCGTGATTACTGACCTGCCTAGAATGCTTAATTCCCACTGTCTCCATATAAACCATTAGTTTTCCACCAGATTCCCCAACAGATACATCAACTTCACAGGGTCATGTCCAGGAGGCGGCCTGGGGTGGCAATGGCCACTACTGAATTTTGATTGGTCACCACAAGTACCACCCCAAAAACTCTGTGATTAATAGGCCATTATCCGAGTTGGCCATTGTGCAACTAAATTAGAGCTAGTCTGATGTCAGTATTATACCATTCTCAAGTAGCATTCGGTAGAGTTAACCCAATTCTGGTACAGCCACCTAGACACGCAGCACATCCCTGGATGTGTCTCATTTTGAAACTAGAATGACCAGCGAACACCAGTTAGACGGTCAAGCTGAACAGATTATGTTTTACTTGACTAGAATGGATAACTTTTCACCTTAACATTTAGCTGTATCATCTTGGCGTTTTAACTTATACTGATTAATAACAGACTTAAATTGGCTTTGCAACTCGTTTGCCTTGATTGTAGTTTTTCAGAAATATAATGTGTTGCCTCTCTAGTGCTAACTGTGATGGTATATAAGCAAATGTGTCCAAAGTTTTGACTGGTACTCTATATATGAAGAATGTCTGGGCAATTCTCTATTTTTTATTGCATATTTTATATATATTTGCCTGACAACTGTTCACTACCTAATTCAGTCTGATAATTATATGATTTGGCTAGAGGGTCAGGTAGCCAGGTAGTTTTTAGAAATACATTTGTCATCCATCACTACACAATGTGGTTGGTTAACAAGTTTTTTTATTGGCTTGGTATTTGCTTGTTATATATACAAGTTATTTCAGCTTGCTCCTAAAACCTATGAGCATGTATTTTTACATGTATTTAATGAGGTGAAACAAATTAATAATTTGTTGATGCTAATATCATTATTTCAAAGGATGAACCTAAAAAAAGGCAAGCTGATCTGCAAAGAGATGTAAACAATGAATACTTATCAGTAGGGAAATGGACATTGTAACATCTGGCCATTAGTGCAGATTGGGAATAGACTTGCTTGAATACCTTAATACAGTGGTTATCAAACCTTTCCTGGGGACCCCCATTCCATTTATTAGATGTACGCCAGAGCCAGGGCACCTCAATCAACTTGTCAACCAATTGGCTGCTTAATTCCTTGAATTCAAAACCAAACAGTACATTTGGAATTGTTTAATTTGATCTTTGAAAGGACCAAATTATAAGCTGGATCCTTTAATGTGTTGAATCTTGACAATTCTAATGAAAAAATTATTAGGGTCCCCCTAAACAGGGTCTGCGCCCCAAACTGGCTACCACTGTCAGAATGTTCAGGGCCCGCCCCTGAAATTACACCTAGCTACACATACACTCTCACACTAGCACCCATGTTTGTGTATGGTTAGTCTTCATTCACTAACATAGTTAGGTAATCTGAGCCCTGTTCACGGCCACGGACAAGCATCTGTTGTCCTAACTAATCTAGAGAACTGCCACAGTTGAACAGAGGTTGATTTTAATTACGCAGCATTTAGTCCTGGCTGATGGATTTCTGAACACTCCCAACATCTGCTTACATTAGCCTAAGTGGATTCCTTCTTACATGGCCCTCTTAATGTAGTTTGCCGTATTGCCAGGGTCACCATGTGGTTTTTGTTGGTTCTTTTTGGTTTTCTGTTTGCCCTCGCTCTGTTTGTCCAGTATTACCACTTCAGTCCCCAGGTCACTGCAAGCAGCATTGCCCCTCAATGTTGGAATCCACACTTGATAGGTACCGATCATCAAGGTTGCGTTTATTTTTATTTGCACATCTGTAGGTTTATGCCTCTTGCCAGGCAGTCTTAGTCATCAAGAGACATTGCTGATCGAACGTTTTGACAATCGTTCTCTTTTGGCTACATAGATTGCTTCCTATATCACATTCAATTGGTTTAAAGATGGGCATTTAGGGCAGTCAATTTATTTTATTATTTCATAATTTTCATAAAGTCTTTATATATATATATATGTGTGTGTGTATTTCCTTTCTCTTAACATTTATTGGCATTTTCCACTCATTCATATTCTCAGACTGGACTGAGCCCTGTGTACAGCACTTAAAAAGAATTAAAAGATACGTACTATTTACAAATAACAGTTACATTCGACAACAATATTATCCTTTAGCATTGCTTTAAATGGTCTTGTAGAAACCAAGACATCTAGTTTAAGATTCGAAAGCAATTTTTCCTAGCTTTGAATGAGCCTGAGGAATCACCAAGGCCAACCAGTCACTGGAGCGAGTCGGATAACCGCCAACTATCCAATGAATTTTAGCAGTAAGATAGCTGGGAGGTTTGTACAATAAAGGCTTATATGCAAACATTAACCCATGTCTGGACCTCCTGGACATTAGAGTCCCAGCCCACGTCAATGTACAAGAAAATGGTGAGTGTTAAACCACAAGGCAGCATGATATATATATATATATATATATATATATATGACCATCCCTTCTCCCAATACACAGGGATTGTGTTTTACTTTGATTCTAACCAGAAATGTGTTCAAGGGATGTAAGTAAAAAAAAGAAGTCATCATCTAATAACCCCTTTGTTCTGTGAAATGTCTCTCAGAGGACAGCATGGGAGTGTCAGCTCTATATGAATGTGGGGTGTAATTGAACTGACCAACACTTCCCTTCACACCTCCATGTGAAGCTACAGCGGATAAGGATTTCTCAGAGCTCCGGAGAGAAAAATACAAAGATTGGAGGCTATTGATCTCTCCAGCAGTGTAGCTTCACAGACCACTGACTTTCTCAGGCAGGCATTCACCTGCAGGAGAATTCTCTGTAGTCATAACCCCCCCTCTGGTTACTAGCAGCGCATTGAGCTGGGACTGTGGAGTTTTACACCATCATTGGTCATAATATGGATGACCTTTTGTGCCCTCTCCCTCTTGATGTGGGGCTCTGACAGTAGGGTCACAGTTTGAGGGGCCCCGGCTAGCGGGTAATACCCGAGTTTGGGCTCCAGCTGCAGATTAATTGCTGAAATGGTGAGGCTGGGGTGTCACAGGTGGCCAGGAGATCAAAGCAGCAGCTCACAGCTTTGACTGCAGGGAAACTCACTCTGGATGTCATTGCCACAGACCCTGACAATGAGACAGGAAAGCCCTCACAGTCCTAGTCACGTCAGCCATTCATTCAGCCATGAAATGTTCTATTAAGAAGTATCACTTCCTTTGCATTGGAGCCTGTAGTGTTAGTTGGAGTCTGATGTTCATGCCGTTATGTGTTGGCAGGTGTAATTTGTAGAGTTTGTCTCTGGTGTATTCTTGTGTGGTTATAACAGAACTCTGGGTTCATTCTCAAGGCTAATATTTGACTAGCTTGGCTAGCATCCCTTGGCCCTGGGGAATTCAAGCATCCAGTGTACAGTTCCTCCTACAGACCAAAATGAATTGTGTTTGTGTGGGGAGGGAGGGAGGGAGGGTGGGTGGGAGAGGGGGAGGGAGATAGAGTGATCCGGGTTTTACTAGAAGTCCCTGCAAAGATAGCAAACCTGTGATTTTTTTCAAGTGAGGGTATTGAGTTTAGGATCGGGTGTAGTGTCAAGGGATTGGGTCTTCATAAGGATGGAAAAACCAACGTGTGTCTTTGTGTATGACAGTTATTCTCGCCCCAGGAAATGGAGAGACAGTCAACTTTATCAGACGTCCCTGTCTGTCTGTCTGTCTCTTCAATAGTGTATTTTCTCTCTATCCACCCAACAGTTACCCTCTGTATATACTGTGTACCTCTAGATATGTTTTGTGTATGAGAGTGTTTGTCTATTTATTTAAAACGCTGGTTCATATCCCAGAGATGACAAAAATAGCCCTTGAGCAAGGCGCCTAACCACAATGCTTCAGTACATTTTTCTGGATGAGACCATCTGCTAAATGATATGAAGTGCATGAGGGTAGATTAGCATGGATCATCCTGGGCATTTTGTCCCCATTAGCTCAGGCAAATCAGCACGGCTAGACACTTTTATCCTACTGTCTGAGGTCCACTCTCTGCGGTCTCTGAGGCCTGCATTCCTCATCCCAGTGTCCCACACAGGAGGGAGGCTTTGAAGGATGCTGACCATTGGAGTTATGGATCCTAATCAGTCTGTCCAGAAAATAAATCCAGCGGGCAGCACAGCTTCAATCACCGACCGTGTCAGCACCGAACCTCAGAAGGAAGGGACACCGTCCATTATGTGCTTCAGTCGAACAGGACCAAAAAAAAAAATTCAGATGTAATTGTGCCGGGTTTCTTGTGAGATAATGAGTCACAGCAGTACCAGGGGAGAGAGACTCGTCCACTGCCTCCTGTGTATCATTCCATTATATTGCATCTGCACAGTGTGGATTCGGTGATATGAAGGACTTGGGGTAAGCGGCTTTGGTTGCAGTGGCCTCTCAGCAATGGCTGGCAGGCGTGACAGTGAATCCCATCCGATGCTGAACACCCGCCCTGAGATCCTTCACTTGACAATATACTCTGAAACACTTGAGAGTTGCTTACCACTGCTCACGAGGCTGTATCCTCAGACTGAGAGAGGTCTACCACTGCTCACGAGGCTGTATCCTCAGACTGAGAGAGGTCTACCACTGCTCACGAGGCTGTATCCTCAGACTGAGAGAGGTCTACCACTGCTCACGAGGCTGTATCCTCAGACTGAGAGAGGTCTACCACTGCTCACGAGGCTGTATCCTCAAACAGAGAGGTCTACCACTGCTCACGAGGCTGTATCCTCAGACTGAGAGAGGTCTACCACTGCTCACAAGGCTGTATCCTCAGACTGAGATAGGTCTACCACTGCTCACGAGGCTGTATCCTCAGACTGAGAGAGGTCTACCACTGCTCAAGTTAATGGTATCTCTATTCAGTACGGGGTGAATAAGTTCCACTGTAAGTGGTTCATTTTAAAGAGTGCATTGAAATGGTTCAACTGTTAGTGGTTTATCTTGAACAGTACAGTGAAGAAGTCCAATGAGTCAAGCTCATTCAGAAAGAAAATGTTGTGCAACGCAATAATGTTACATTTACTGTTCCTCTATGATGACTAGCTGTGTCATCTCCAAGTGTCAGGGCACAACTGGGATCGCCAGCCACTATCTTACGACCAAGAAAATACTAGGACACTTCTAGGTTTGGCCTTATATTGTGCTGGAATTTAGTCCATTTTAAAAGATGGGAGCTGTAAGGAACCATCACCTACAGGGAGCACAGACCGCAGAGGTGCTTCCAAACAGAGCGTCCGTCAGTTATCTCTACATAACGGATATTAATGACTATTTCCTCTTAGAAGCTAATGTTTGCATTTGTAACACGTGTGAGTTGCATCTGAAATTGGATTCAGAGAAAGCCCTTAGCGAATACATTGTTCAGGTGGTGAATACAGAAGGTGGGGATGAAGGGAATGTATAACTGCAGGTACCAGCGTTTCTCTGGTTCAAACTAGGATAGAGAGGTGTGGCATAAAAATAAACTCTCCTCCAGAGCCTGAGTCTGCAGATTCTCAATTAGCCAGGGCAAAGTTAGCTAGCTGTTTATTTTATTACACTTTATTTAGATTATGCCAGTGGGTTTTAATTTTGCGTCCCTTGTGAAGCCCATAGTGTCCTTCCTTCTGCCCTTGAAAAGTGGAAGCGATTTGATTAATTAACATAACTGTTGGCAAAAAATAAGGCTAAATTTTCTGTGCGATTCTCAATGAATGTTGATAAAACATAAATCGGTGTTTCAATCTTCATAAAAGCCAACCAAATCACCATGGGTTCTGGTCGAGGAAGACGTGATCAGGCTCATACAGCTCCCTCACCTTTACGTGACTCCGTTCCTAACCCACATTTTACCCCTGAAAGGTTAGTTATTCAGAGACAGCTGTAAAATACACCACAGATGAAGGGTTAAGAGAGTGTTCACTTGCCATTTTGACATAATTGGAAAATGTCAGCACATACAGGGGGGGATTCATGGAGACACCTGACACTATTCAGATATCAAGGACTTTCTGAGAACAAGGGCCACCATTTGGCTTCGAAACAGCACCGGACCGGATTCTTGGAATGCTGTCATAAGTCCTGAATTGTGTTTAGTTCACCTTTCGCCAAGAAGAAAAGCTTCCAGTTCTTTGAGCGATGGATGTGGATATTGACTTTGCACTCTGCCCTCCAGGACTTCACATAAAGGTTCATTAATGTTTGGATCTGGTGATTGGGAAGACCATGTTAGGTGTTTGACATCATCCAAGTGTTCATAAGACCACTCCTGAATTAGTTCAGCAGTGTGTCTGCGAGAGCGTCATGCTGGAAAATGGGAACATCATGAGGGAACCGTGTTTGCACCATGGGGTTACACCACCAGGTCCTGTAAAATGGGAACATCATGAGGGAACCGTGTTTGCACCATGGGGTTACACCACCAGGTCCTGTAAAATGGGAACATCATGAGGGAACCGTGTTTGCACCATGGGGTTACACCACCAGGCCCTGTAAAATGGAAACATCATGAGGGAACCGTGTTTGCACCATGGGGTTACACCACCAGGTCCTGTAAAATGGGAACATCATGAGGGAACCATGGGGTTACACCACCAGAGCGTCGCAGAGCACCCATTGGACCCAATGACTCCCACAAGGTGACGGCCCATACCATAACGGAGTCCTCAGGGGTCCAGGGCTTATTGTCCTTACCCTCCATTGTCAGCCCTGCCATGAATTCCAGCTTTGTGAAGCTCATGAAATTCAGTTTTTGTCGAGACACAGAGGTGACAATGCAGTTCTGTTTTTCAAGTTTTTTTGGCATGCATTGATCAACTGTCCTGCAGTGTCCATTTATCCCTGTCAGTCACACTTAGCTTGCAACTACTGTTCCTGTTTGCCAGTGAAGTTTGTCCATATCCTGGCATGATTCTTTCAGGCGGTTCCCTTGGCACATTGATCAATGTTGCCGTTTTTCTGACGCGTGCACCTGGAATTTGGACAACTGGTTGTCCTCTTTGGAACTCGGTTAGATGCCTCATGGTGCTTTGAAAACTCACATCAAAGTGCTAGTTGTCAGACCTTTTTTATTGCTCGCAAATATGTAATGCAAATTGCTAATTGACCTAATGTGACCTCTGTATTCGTGTTTGTAATTGGGATTGTTACTTCAAAGCAACAGTCCTTTTCCCTGTGATGTTTCCGTTATTTTGTCCTCTCCGCTCAGTTGCAGAGAATTACAGCATACTGTAGGTGAGGTGGGTGTCCCAGGTCTCCCTTTCCTGTACTTCTCATCTTTTTATGTTTTCTCTCATGACTCAGTCTGTAACATGTTTCTCAAGACCCAAGAGTTTAAAGAAGAAATAGGAGTAAAAAAATGTAATCAGCCAAATCCTCTCCCTGCTTACTCTGGATTTTTAATTAAAATTTCAGCATGGATCAGCAGCTGTGCTATAGTCTGATGAAGAGGAGAGAGAGCACGACAACCTGGGGATGTCAACAGACTAAACCACTCTCATCAGAGACATAACTTACACTGTCAGTGTACAAACACACACGCGGCCATACTATCAAACATAACTGACACTGTCAGTGTACAAACACACACGCGGCCATACTATCAAACATAACTTACACTGTCAGTGTACAAACACACACACGGCCATACTATCAAACATAACTGACACTGTCAGTGTACAAAATGCACATACTCTTTTAAGGGCAAGTCTTCCATACTTTTCATTAGTTTATGGTCAGACAGGGGAAATACTTTTTACCAAAGCCAATAACAAGCATTCTAAATGTACTTGCCAATAGAATGTTCAATGCACACTCCTGTTTGTCTCTACTTATCATGTACGTCGCTGATGACATTCCAAGTATCCCGTTTTATGACAGAGTAGTGTTTAGACACACAACAAGCTACAGATCAAAGATTAATATGAGATAAATACACATACATCTTGAAACACAGTCCCTCGGTGTCATGTCCACAGAGACGCTAGATGTTAAAGAGAGATCTTTAAAGACTTGAAATTGCTTACCATTTTTCTTGCGGGTTGCTCCACAGCGGATGCCGTTTGAGCGGTAACAGTTCTCGTGGTTTAAGGAACTTCCAATCAGCTGTGAAAATAATTGAGTAAAACGATGGAAACCTAAGTGCTGGGGGGAAACTGAACAGTGGAATAGTGAAAGGATTGTCAATCTCTTGCAACCTCTCTGCCTCTTGGCCCAAAGAGAGTTCGCGTTAGCCCTGGTGGTGTATAATGCAAAACCTGCTTTCCAGCCTCTCTGTGAAGTGTGTTTTGAGTAAGATGGCGTATTCAGGCCTGTCAGGAAGATCCTCTAGCTATCTGCCAGGTTGACCTGTCATACTGTGGATAGATCCCCAGGCTGTACTGGCATCTCTGGCATCTCATCCTCTGACTGGAGCCTGTTACAAGTAAGGCTACATCCTGTCTTTGGTATTCTCTCTCAAATGGACACCTGTGAGAGATTTTGTACATCTTCATTAGGTCTTCAGCTGTCATGCTCCTGCAGATATCCCCACTGTGCTCAAAAGCTTTTTCTCCTTAGCTGTGGGGATGCTAGTGTGTTCATAGACATGGAGACCAAAGAAGAGGCCTGAAAAGAGAAAAAAGGCCTGCAAATCTAGTTGCTCATGGTTTTTCAACTTGACTGAAGAGGTGGTGCAGTCAGTCACACGGCCTCTCACTTTCCCTCACAGATCATCTGATACCAGATCAGAAGTCACAACTGCCAGCTCCTGTTAGTGTGCAGCATCAACTGGCCCAGGTGATACTGTGTAGCTCAGGTGATACTGTGTAGCTCAGGTGATACTGTGTAGCTCAGGTGATACTGTGTAGCCCAGGTGATACTGTGTAGCCCAGGTGATACTGTGTAGCCCAGGTGATACTGTGTATCTCCAGTTCAGATCAGATATCTCAGCTGGGCTAGTGACCATTTGGTGTTGTCTGTACCGCTTCAAATCTCTGCTGCAGACCATAACCAGCCCCTTTGTGTCTCTGGAACATGCACTTTTTAATAGGAGGAAGTAACTTGTTGCCATAACCTTACAGTTTCTGGATGTGCAGGTTCATGTGTCAAAGACTGAGGAATGTTGTTCTTCAATGCACATCTCAACAAGTTGCATAACCTACCCCGCTGTAACGTCAGCGTAACCTACCCCGCTGTAACGTCAGCGTAACCTACCCCGCTGTAACGTCAGCGTAACCTACCCCGCTGTAACGTCAGCGTAACCTACCCCGCTGTAACGTCAGCGTAACCTACCCCGCTGTAACGTCAGCGTAACCTACCCCGCTGTAACGTCAGCGTAACCTACCCCGCTGCTACGTCAGCGTAACCTACCCCGCTGCAACGTCAGCGTAACCTACCCCGCTGTAACGTCAGCGTAACCTACCCCGCTGTAACGTCAGCGTAACCTACCCCGCTGTAACGTCAGCGTAACCTACCCCGCTGTAACGTCTGCGTAACCTACCCCGCTGCAACGTCAGTGTACTGTGAGGCAGTATACTGTGAGCATACTGTGCGGCAGTGATGTAGACCACTGAGCAGCTGCACTACAAGGCAGTGACTTAGATTACTGCACCACTCAGGGGCCCTCAAGTCAATTCAAAGTTGTTACCACTGCATTGCAGTTTGTCGCTCAGTTAGTCAGGGAAATGCACCAGTCAGTGCCACTGCTCACAGGATTTGCATGCGTTTTGTGCTTCTTTCTTCTCGTTTGGGTAATCTCTGCCTCCCGCCTCTGCCTCCTGTCCTTTCCCTTCATAGAAACATCCATTCTTTCCATTTTCTGAAACTCTGGATTTTGGACCCCTTCGGATCTCAAAATATGTTTTTTTTCTACAAAGGAGATCTGAGCTCAAGTTTAAAAGATTATATAAAGGCATTAGCATTCTGTTACTCGACATATTCATTTTTCTAGATGTATGACTTCTTGCCTCTCTCACTCTCTCTGGCTGGGCCTTTTGAATTAAGGTTAATGCTTGGTTGCGTATCCTCTCTGTGATAATGCCTGAGGAAAACCTGGTTTAATGCATGCTAAAAACAGCACGCATTAAGATGTTTCACGTGCATCCAAGTATTGTTGTAATATACAGCTAACATTTACCATAATAACATTAATAACATTCACTGTATGTAGTTTGTGATTTTCCTGAGTGTGTGATCATTTCCCGGTGACTGATTTTAAAGTGAGAGAAACTTGTGTGACAAGTGCATTCATTTTTCTAATTGAATCGGTCACATTGTTGCTTTGAAATGGCATTATTGTGATGTAATCAAGGATGATGGGATTGAAGATAAGATTTTGAGAAACCCAAGGACAAGTTGTATGGTTCCTGCTTTGCCAATATAGTTATGGTTTAATCAATATGGTCGTCCGAGGGATCCATTGTAATGTTTACTGTCTGTTTTCAGACTGCTGTGAATTAACTGTACAGTGTATGTGCAATCCATCTTAGCTATTTTGGGGAAAATATTGTTTTTTATGGGCAAGATCATGTTTGATATTGTGTAAGTGGTTGCTTCTCAGCCTGATCTGGACCAACGTCCAGAACAAATGAAATGGACTCGTCTAATAAATGAGACTGAGATGATCACATGTGAAGGCAGGGCGGCTTTAACAGACGACTGTTCCCTTAAGCTGAATTCTTCTTATTGGATCAGAATTAACTGGGTCCCAAAATCTGAGACTCAGAGACCGAACAGATGGACTCACTGTGGAAAACGTTGGAATTATTTTTAATTAACTTCATCAAGGAATCAATTAGTCCTGCAAATACAAAAGTGTGTGTAAAGTCTGTGTACTATACAGACATTCTTCTTTGACATTTCGATACTCTGTTAGCTTCGTTTTTCAATCAGTGGTAAGTACAAGAGTCAACCGTTTCCATTCTAAATGAGATATTTTCATTTGTTTAACTTATTGACAGTAGATATGCAAAGAATTATAGTCCCCTGTTCTATCCAGCTATGCTATTAGGCTTTCTGAAAGGCTGTTGAACCTAAAGTGATGAGGTAGTTTATTGTCCTCCTGTCCTTCGTCATAAAGGTCTGTGTGTGAAGTGATGAGGTAGTTTAGTGTCCTCCTGTCCTTCGTCATAAAGTTCAGTGTGTGAAGTGATGAGGTAGTTTAGTGTCGTCCTGTCCTGCGTCATAAAGGTCTGTGTGTGAAGTGATGAGGTAGTTTATTGTCCTCCTGTCTTTCGTCATAAAGGTCAGTGTGTGAAGTGATAAGGTAGTTTAGTGTCCTCCTGTCCTTCGTCATAAAGGTCTGTGTGTGAAGTGATGAGGTAGTTTAGTGTCCTCCTGTCCTTCGTCATAAAGTTTGTTTTAGATTTGGGAGCAGGGGTGACGCACTTATCTTAAGTCGGCCTCTAGAAATCTATTATTAATGGTATTTTTGTATTAGGAAAAGAAAGAGGTTGAACTTTCACCATAAATGGGACACCACTGCATCCGTTCACTCCCCCCTGACTCTGAAATTGAGGTCAGCCTATGTGAACAGCATTGGGACCTTAGGTTTCTTAGTTGTCCTATAAACTGACTCTACTGGAAATGAATGCAGTGGAATGATGAGCTGGAAGTGATATTTGGACGTTTTAATAAAATATACTTATACAGTATGTCTAGAATTTATACATTTTCATTTGATTTCCCCTAGCCAGAAAAAGTATTGAGCTGTTTAAGTCTCCTGGTAGCTACACTGTGAACATCCAGCTCACTGTGTACACAAAAGGCACTAATGTCGATGTAAAAGATGTTTGGTTTTACTGTTAACAGTGAAATATCATTTTAGCCATAACTACTGAGCCAGATATAAAAGCACTGTGATATTCTCTCACTGGCTGTGTCAAAAGTCCCCGTTCCTCCAATCCACAAATAAAAAAGATTATAGGTTGGCTACTGATGTCAACCCTCTCAGTAAGCCCACGGTGAGCAGCCTGGCTCCACAGATGTAACGTCATTTAGGAGGTCATTCAGGAGTGACCGTGTTTCCGAAGATACACCTGCCCTTCTGACCAGGTAGAACCATGTGCCATTAAATGTAACAGAGGGTCCAGATCGTCAGTGGAAAGCTGCGTATGTATTGGTTTTGACACAGGTTACAGAGTGTTTTCTAGCAGGCCAAAACAGCCTGATATCTGTTTTTGGAAGAACAAGAGGTGCATTTCAGAATGTTTCCAAGATTTGTCCATTGATAATCAGGGATTTTGGCCATTTCCACAGGCCGACCGTGTGCCTTCAGAACGCGAGGCTACATGTGTGCAGTATGTCAGGGGCAAGACGGTCGGTGAGGGAACGCTCTGTGTTAGCTTTTCCTGGGCAGTCTTTCTATGTGAAGGAGTTGCTGCTGTCTGTACATTTAAGTGTCCTTGCATGCTATGCCCTTCAGGACATTGTAGTCCTTCATGAATGGGAATTTGATTTGCAACTTCCAATATTGTATTTCATTTGCATGTGATTTGTTCTGGCCAGTGGCATCTGTCGGTACATATTATATTTTATATACCTTACATGCATTTACACGCCTCAGTTGAGTTTGTTTTGTGAACTGGCTTTGATGAAGAAAATGCAGTATCTTTGATCTCAAGCTGTTCGGACTCCACTAAACTCTATTAAAGTCCACTGAACTCCACTTAAAGTTAAATCGGCTTCCCTGAAGTTTTCTTAATGGTCCTCCTACTTTCATTTGTAATGTGATTTCCATGTATGATTATGGTTTAATGAAGTTAAACCTTTTTGTCTCAGAAGGGTGTGAGGACCGGACTAAATGAAAATGTTCATCTCTTTGATTACCAGGAATCCCATCAATCAAAGATTTCCCGTGACGCAAAATGTAGAGAAGGAATTAAATTAAAGTGATGTGCAGTCGAAGAAATATCCTCCCATACTTATTACATTTTCTCCAGTCCATGAAAAATGCATTTCCTGACAAAATACTATAACAGAAGGTCTCTGTACTGTTAAAGTCTACAGTTTTATGTTTAAAGAGACCTTTTAGTCATGAATAGAAGCATGTGTTATTTTGCACATCAATACCAGCAAATTTTCCCAGGGAACTGTTTCAGATACTTGAGTTCTCAAAATTATTCCCCAGCTTGACAACACCTCCTTCCTCCACAGGCAAAACTATTTTCTTTCTTCAGGGTTCCCTATGATAAGTTTCTTCAAATTTAATTAAGATCAAATAGATATGGCAGATAAAATGATATTTCAAACAGATGCCGAAATGACTGAACACATCTGTCCAGACCCCTTCAATTCCAATTAAGTTGTACAATTGGCAGCATAAAAAGCTAATCCCAATGATGCTATGCCATACAATGGAACCAATGGAAGATGGTTCTGGAAGTAGCCCAATCGCCACGCTGCCCTGCAGAACCCGACGTTGTGGCGCGTCTGAACGCAAGGCCTTCCTTGTCTAGTGGTCACACAATAATCCTCTGGTCCAATAACCAGGTCTAGTGGTTACACAATAATCCTCTGGTCCAATAACCAGGTCTAGTGGTCACACAATAACTCTCTGGTCTTATATAACCAGGTGTAGTGGTCACACAATAACCCTCTGGTCCTATATAACCAGGTCTAGTGGTCACACAATAACCCTCTGGTCCTATAACCAGGTCTAGTGGTCACACAATAACCCTCTGGTCCTATAACCAGGTCTAGTGGTCACACAATAACCCTCTGGTCCTATAACCAGGTCTAGTGGTCACACAATAACTCTCTGGTCTTATATAACCAGGTGTAGTGGTCACACAATAACCCTCTGGTCTTATATAACCAGGTCTAGTGGTCACACAATAACCATCTGGTCCTATAACCAGGTCTAGTGGTCACACAATAACCCTCTGGTCCTATATCACCAGGTCTAGTGGTTACACAATAACCCTCTGGTCCTATAACCAGGTCTAGTGGTCACACAATAACCCTCTGGTCCTATAACCAGGTCTAGTGTGCAGCACATAGTGAGGGACATCTGATCTGCACACACACTGCTATTCAGATCATGTCTGTATTATGGAAATCCCACTATTCTGACCACCACCATGTCGCCTATGCACCTCGTCCATCTTAGGAGGCCCGTCATGCCTGTAGCTTCTTATAGTGCACTGAATCTGTTCAATCCAGGTGTGCTGGGTTCAGGCATGTATGGCTTGTTAGGACCTTAAAGTGCTACGTGGGTTGGAGCTGCTGTGAATGAGCAAGGCCTTCACCGACGGACTGGCGTGTGAATTGTGAGATGGCTGAATGAGGCGAATGGGATGGCGTGACATTGGTCACAACTCATGATGAGAGGTCTGGGCCACAGTCTGCAGCATGAACAAGTCCCTACCTGCTTGAGAATATCATCACCAAGACTTCTTCTCTGTTCACATAGCGGCGAATATGGGTGGTTATATTTTTGCTTGATGCTCACTGCGTGGATGTCACGTGCCATGTCGTAAGGATTTTACTGATCATTTTTCCGTCACCTGCCCAAAAATATTGTGTTTGTGTTGTGTTCAATAGTAAAAAGCAGAGTGGACTGAAGTACCACATACAGAGGTATGGTCAGTCTATGAAAAAGACATGATTGTCATGGAAGGATGGACTGAAGAAAATCCATTTAGGGTCCAGAGTGGGCAAGTCAGTAGCCAGAGTTCACCCATAGCCGGCAGACCTGACTTTACCTATGAATGCACTTCTTTAAATCTGTGAAGGGAAATCAATTCATCATTGGGTATCGTTGCTGACATAGGTTTCCTCAGAACGGGCCTTCTTTTATACCGCACAAAAATAAAGGTTTTCAGGGTACATAACTGACTCAAGACCTTCTTAAAGCTCTTGGCCTCCCAACATCTATTTTTAACTGGCCTGCTGAGCTGATAACAAGTGATCCTGACAGTTGTCCACTCCCACGTCAGCATTGTCCTTCCCTTAAGCTGTTTGCATGTATGAATAATAACCCTTGGTCAAGACCGTATGTCGGTGATCTCTGGACCACGGTCGACCGACCTCTTTGACCTGGGCAGTGTGAACGCTCCAGTGGTCAGCCCAGCCCCGGGGGTCAGTGTTAACGAAAGCCACGCGACGTCTGGTTGGTGTTCTTCTCTGATCACAGTGAAGTCCGAGTTCCAGGAACAGGCTAGAGTTGGATGGATGGAGACTCACTTCTGAGTGCCTCTTGAGGATTAGTGGGGGTTTGAACCTTTGGGGCTCTGCATTTGAAGACCAGGCAACGGTAAACATGTTGTCCCCCATTAATGATGGATATGGTTTCTCTTGGGCCAGTCGAGGCATTGTATCTTAGTGGCATGTTTCCTAGGGACATTCATTGTCATTTTGATGGCGGATGTATTTTGGTTAAACGTGTCACCTGTAGGCTTGTTTTAAAAGCCCAAGGGCTGTTGGAGGAAGACTTACCAAACCAATACTCCCTTCTCACTGTCTTTTTCTGTTCTCATGGAAGTTGACAACTCAGGTCTTTTGTAAGGATCGAATAGAAAAGGGCATGTTGTTTATGGAGGATGAGGCAGAACACAAACTGGCCCAAATCGTTGTGGAGGGACTGGACTTGCCACTATGTAGAAATACTTAATCTGTCTGTATCAAACATTATATCCCAGTGAGTCTAGATGTGTCTGATTACTGCTGACCAGCGACAGCACTCAGGAGCCTGTTCTCCAGATTCTGGCTTGGTATGTTGTCAGCAGCACAAAAAAAACAAGAATGATTTAATAGCCTTCCTCTTTCAGAATCCAAGTGCATTGCTCCCTCCAATAACAGTTTTTAGCAGATTTGGAAGTGTTTCATTTTGGGTCAGGAACGTTTGGACATAGAGGACCACTCCATCGTTGGTACCTGTATATGATGCCTGTTTGATGAGTAGCCTGCTGACACCTTGTCAGGTAAGGCTTTGAACAGTCTAACCTGGTTGATAAACGGCTGTAGCAGGTTTAAAGACCATACAGCCACAGTTAAGGCAGATGACCATTTAACAGCAACATTGAACATGAAGGTTATGGAAATACCATTGTGTTATTGAAGACCCCGCGCTAAGTTCTGTCACATTGTATTGGTTTGGCTTTAGCTCCAAGCTGACCACAATGGAGGTTAGAGAGGACACTGGTCATGTACGATCACACAGAAAAGGAACCTCTCTTTGGCATTCACTCCTGCTGAAGACACCATAGCAACCATAGCCAACCTAAGAGGGGATATAATTTGGTGCGTTATGGGACAGGTGACTAACCTTTGGGAGTCAGCGGAGGGTTGACGGAACGCACACGATAGCACACCTACAATATGGGATTAGCTTTCCGCGGCGTGAGAATTATTCAGAGAGCTCTTTGAGGTTTTCATTTTCTTTCATTTATTTGTTTTCTGTCTCGCACCTTCACGCTTATGAGAATAGGGTTTTCCAGGCCTGCCTTTGGAGCAGCCGAGGCTTCTGTATTCTCCACACGCGCTGACCTCCTCACCTCAACACCGTCAGAGGTACCGTGTAATGTATTCATATCTCTCCACGCCCTCCCCCAGTCAGGGTATGGCTAGCCGCTAGGTGCGGAACGGATAGGCTGGGGTATGGATTGTTCTCTTTGTCCCAGGCCTATTTTTTATTCATTTATGGCTGCGTTGGGAGCGGGGGGAGGGGTTGGTTAGTGGGCCGTTTTGTCCTTCAGCGCCACGCAGCCCTCTCAGTAAGTGCGGGTCATTGTCTCTACCGTGACTGACAACCGGTCAGTCTGGAGGGACGGAACTGCCAGAAGAGGCCCGCGTGATCCCTCACCGCTCCTCTGCCTTTGCCCCGGGTCTGTTCCAGTGACTCAGTTACTGTATAGCTCACGGACCTAGGAGTTCTTGGAGTCCAAACGTGGATTAGTGGTACTGAACATCCCCGTGGATGCTGTATAATACAGATAAGGTGTTAATACATCCACGTGTGGAGACACCAGTGTGGCTGTCAGATGTTCAGGAGCTGCCTTACTACGCCCGCCTGGTTACACAGCCAATGACCGTTCTGTCTGTGCTAATTAGCATGAAGTTGCCTCCAATGAGCCGTTAAGGTGGAGGGAGAGTGGAAACGGGCTGATGGGTCCTGTCTGCACCATTAACCCTGACCATTCAACAGGTCAAAGGGGCGTATCCTAAGGCTTCCGGAGAGTGGGAGGGACCACCCCCGCACTGGCAATTAAGGGGTCAGTATGGCACGCGGGGGCGGGGTTCAGGAGCCATGCGTGAGGACACATTTTAATACTCTGTGTGATCAGAATGAGGTGAGGCTCTTGAGTTCAGTGGTTTTGGGAACCCCCACAGGAATCTTAATAGCTCTACACATACAGACACACGCAGGGCCACCGCCTCCACCCATCATATACAGAATCACTGCCTCCACCCATCATACACAGACAGACCACTGCCTCCACCCATCACACACAGACAGACCACTGCCTCCACCCATCACACACAGACAGACCACTGCCTCCACCTATCACACACAGACAGACCACCGCCTCCACCCATCATACACAGAATCACCGCCTCCACCCATCATACACAGACAGACCACTGCCTCCACCTATCAC
>JACXGJ010003900.1:0-49827 GCA_016801105.1 Esox niger
CCGACCCTTCGCCCGTTCTCGACCATTCTGCCTGTTCCGTACCTGTACTTTAGCAGCCCGCCCGTGTTTCGACCTCTCGCCTGTTCCTGACTACTCTGCCTGTTCCTCGACTGTACTTCTGCCACCAGCCCGTGTACCGACTCTCTGCCCGTCCCTGACTACTCTGTCTATCGTTCGTCTGCCCCTGCGGCGCCGTTACATTAGACGCCTCACCTCCCGTCCCTGTACACTCTACCTGCCCCTTTCCCACTTGTACCCAGTCCGCGTTTGGATCCCCGCCTGTGCCCGTGACAACAAAATAACTGTAAATATCATTCTAGCTCATCTGTCGCTGTTGAGCTAGAATCAGAATGTTTTTTATTAACAGTTTCAATTAGCTTGCTACAAAAAAGTATGAATTAATGTTGCACACAGCGTCTGTGAAATAATGCGTTTTCGCAAAAAAAGTAATTTCTGTATATAATCAGCAGGTTGGCCATGTTGGGTAGCCTTTGTCCACAAAAAAGTTGCCTTATTACTTTCTGTCAACCTATTACTATGCTACTGTTAAAATACCAAATTCAGTGAGGTAGCTTGCTGTTTAGTGTACTGTTGCGAAAATTGTGATTTCTACAATGAAATTATAATATTTGTATGTATATTCAAATAACATACATGTATTATAATTCAAAACCACAATTTATTGTTTTCTGTGGAAATATACAAATGTACACTTGCACTGTATTTAAAGTATTATTCTGTACAGTACCTTCCTACATTAGACCATATCCATTTTGTACTCGTACATTAATACATTATTGAAAATTATTTCAATTGATTTGTTTGTTAATTTTCTGAAAAGTACAATCATTTTATGCATTATGTTGTGCATGACATTTGATTATTATTAAGGAAATGTAACTGTTATAAGAACTATAATGCCACTTCTACCATGTGTTTGTATTGTACGTTGTTTCGAACAGATCCCAAGTAAGATGGCTGTCAAATTGAGGCTCTATGATTTATAGGGGCTCTATAGCATCATCCTATCTACTGTTATACTATCTATGGGCACCAACTATCTCCGCCACCTGCCTTCACGCAGTGTTTATTTGGTTTGCGTCTCTAGGAAAATAGCGTGCAATCTTACAGATCAAGGAATCCCATCAAAACGTATTTTAAAAATGTTCCTCCATCTTTAAATAAAAGAACGTAAAATGAGTTATGTTTAATTTACTTTAATTGTACGCAGAGCGTTTCGCAACCACTACGCGAAATGCAGAACTTTTTCTTCGCCTCACGAATCCCACTAATCGTCCAACATGCCATGCTTCCCTTAATTGAAATAAATTGAGCCATCGCCCCAATCGCGAATAGTGGGAATTTGGTATTCGCTGTTATCAGCAAATTGCTGCTAGGAACAGGACAAAATGTTAGACATTTTTCCAGTTTTCAGCTACATTCCCCCTCAACAGGAGTTCTGGTGGTGCATGTAAACCGTCCATTTCCTTAACGTTAATAACGAGTTTATTCTTTCGAGATGACTGTTACGTTCGCTACCTTATTTTTTTTGCATTGAACCCCGAAGCATCCTACTCACATCTAGCCAATTTGGTCATTCTGCGAGTTGCTGCTTTACGTTTCTCTTTTTAATCGACCGCTTCTGACACCATGTTGGGTTGTTGTCATATCACTGGTTATATAATTACAGTGAGATCTGTAAACTGTGTTGGCACTGGGGAAATGTGTGTTATATTACAAGGAAATAAACTTCATTATGATCAGTCCCTTAATTTCTCCCTTTCCCCATGGAGTCGGCTGAAAAAGATTTCTGACCGATGGTCATGTGACCTGAGTACGTCTTTATTGGTCTTTCTTGGTTTAGTGGCTACAGGTCTCAAGGGCGTGTTATTTGGTAGGCTAGGCAGGTGGTGGCACTGTTGTCTCCCGCGCCTCTGTCAAGCCGTTTTGGGGTTGCTCCATGATGATGATGATGAGACTGTACAACGCGAGGCCGGTTTAAAGCGTAAACCGTGCGCATAATGAATACAAATCTAGCAGAAGTAGATATATATCTGGCGCTTGTGTACACAGCATGTCCTCACCCGTATATCCCAAATGCAGTTGAATCGATTATGAAACTTTCTTTTAATTAGTTATATATCATTAAAACTACGTGTGAGAATGTTGAGGCAGAGAACAGTGCTGCTGATTCCAATTAGATCAGATTATTGGATTGGTTACAACAGATTATAGCGCGTCTGTTTCCAAGACGCTATATACAGAAAAAGCGGCGTTTATCTGACAAATTTACTCCTGTGTACGTCGTCATTATTAAGGTAAGATTATGCTTGATAAAATGTCTGATTTAATACATTTTAAATGTAGCTTGAGATATTAGAATCATGTTATGGTAGGATGTTATGGTAGGCTATTGGATGTCAACCGACCACAAAAACAGCACACTATGGACACCTGCAATTGCGGAACACATTCTCAAATAGAGTTGATCACATTTGATATTTAACTGATGAACAAAATGCGAAAAACCTAGCATTTCCAGTGTTGCATATTTGCTGCGTCTGACGTTCGTTCACGCATTGTTGTTTTACATTCTGTGGAATGGGGACCAATTGCAGGTTGCCTGATATGCAATAACGATGTTGTTGTATCCATCTAATATTTAATTGCATTAATTAGTAAAATTATTGACATGTGATCGTGACAACACGGAGCAAAATGTCCCTTTGCAACGACCACTGCGTATATCTCCTTAGATGATCTGCGTAGTACGTTTTAAGTTTTCGAAATGAGCTTGGAGTGAAACGGATAATCAAAAAAGAAATAGCCTAAATTATCAATTACTTGATGATAATGTTGTAGACCTCAGGTTGTCTTTAATGTCAAAACATAGATTTTTTTTATTCGATTCTCTCCCTTAAGTAGCTCCTGTATGGTTTGTTTGCAAGATGTTTACCAGTGACCGGTCATGTGATGCTTTGTATAAGCATGTCTCTCGAAAGGAGAGGGATTATTGTTCGTGTTTGTTGACTCTTAGGCCTTAGACTGTTATCACTTTCAGGCCATAGTGTGGTCTAATCCATCAGATGCTGTCTGCTCTTTTCTGGGCACCAATCCCTACGAAGGGATGAATACAATTTAGACTGTGTTTATGTAACACTGTCTTAACTACGCCATTGGCAGGCACTATGTATGTGTGGAGACTGCTAGCCTTGCAGATATTTGGATAGGTGACTTCTGGAGAAAGTTTTCACTTTTGTTCCTCAGGTAGTGTCAAAGTAAATAATGGAGAGAATCTGAATGTGTGTGAGATTTGAGTGGGATTTCTGCTATTTGTGTCCAGTCATGATACTTATCCCCACAGCTTTATTTCATAGTGAGTTGCAGATTATTTCTTAAAGGTTTATTATTGAGGTAAAACCCAACATTTGCTAAATTATAAAAATGTTGAACAGATTCAGTATTGGATTATAAGTGGTTTAAAACACTTTTGTACCAAACCACAAATGAGTCTGCAGTTGTAGTAATCAGGGATGTTTGGGTGACTTCTGGATAATGGATGTCACTCTTGAATACAGACTTACAAATTTGATGCCTCAAAGAATGGATGTATGCAATTTGTATGATGTATGTTTTGGGGGGGTACACCCCAAAAAGTGGATATTGGCTTGTAGAGAATGCATTATAGGTGTTTCATGAAATACAATTTTTGGGGTGACAATTTAAGCAAATGTCATTGAGTTTGTGGCTATAAGGTCAAAACATGGCTTTTCACTTCAAATAAAATATTTTGCTTAACACACATGAACTTATTAGAGGATAAATAACCGTTGTGGATGTTACACCTGCCGTTATGGATGTTGTAGTCTGATAGATGTTAAGATGAGATGTGCTAAAATATGCTTGATCAGAAGGCATAGTGCATCAATCTGAATACCAGTGCCTTTTAGCTCAAGGCTCCTAATTTCTGAGCCAGAGGAACCAGTGTACTGCAAGTTGTTTGTTCTACCTAGAAGTTTATTTAATTCACCTGACGTCCCAGGTCTAAATCAGTCCTGAATTAGAGAGAATAAAAACAAGCAAATACTGAGCTTTTACAAGTGAATGTAGGGACAAATGCATGCATCATAACAGGGACAGGCATAGGGAAAGGACACAGGATAAGTGTTCCGGCCCCTTGGGGCAAACCTCCTTGGGCTGGACCAGACAGTGTTAACTCGCCGGCCTCAGAGGTAGGTTATGGGTCCTGGCGGGAGAAGGTAAATGACCACTGATTAAATAAGTAGTTATACAGCCTGGGAATGAATGGAACATGTACTATTAGTAAAGCAAACTAAAAATGGAATGTTACTGTCCTGGAGTTGTACCAGTGAATGGACAACAGACCAGTGACAGCCTCTTAGTGTGGATTATCATTTGTTGGCTTACTAATAGCATGATGTATTTACAAGGTGTTGACTAAATAACTAAGAAATACTTCCAGGCAAAATATAATCATTTATTAGAACACCGTTTGATGTTAACTGTGTAAGTGTTTCTTTTGGAAGCAAACAAGTGAAACCATTAGTATTGCTTTTGAACAGCCTGTTCCTACAGCTACAATGTAAGTCACCGCACATTGAGTGTTGTGCATAAACAATATACAGCCGGTGACACTAATGAAGTGTCCTGGGTGTCGAAAGTTCCAACCCAATGTGTCTGACATCATGGCCTAGAGCTAAACACACTGCCAAATAATGTTTGGGGTAGAAAGTGCAAGTTAGCAAAACAGAAAAACAAAGTGGAGAGCAATATTGTCACATTGCTAATCCTTATACCAGCGAAATGAGCAATGAGGTTTAAATGTCCTACACAAAGTGCAGGGATCGATCCAACATCAAGCCTTGAATGGAGAAAATTGTTTAAATCTTCAGGCTATTCTAATTCACTGAAAACACTCAAATATGAATACTAACAGACTGCAGGGTGAGTGAAGTGGAGTGAAGACAGAGAACCAGGAAGACTAATCCCACAAGATAC
This sequence comes from Esox niger, assembly GCA_016801105.1. Classification (NCBI taxonomy): domain Eukaryota; kingdom Metazoa; phylum Chordata; class Actinopteri; order Esociformes; family Esocidae; genus Esox; species Esox niger. Next base: position 5,020 of record JACXGJ010003900.1, read on the forward strand.
AGAACCAGCACAAACCCAACCTGTTTAACAAAGTGTAGGAAATTGATACATTTGTACCAATCTAGAGGACATTGATGTGCCAGCAGTTGTAGCAGAGTTGTCTTGTGTGATTTTATTCTTTTGTCAGAAACATTCAGATGACCCAATTCTGATTAGATCAACCTGTAAGAAAACTGTGATCTGAAACAGTCTGTTCAGATTGCAAAAGACCAATTATTGAAAAACATTTCAGAATTTGGGTGTCTTTCTAAACAGTGTTAGAGTGACGTCTTTGTGAATGATTACAAAGCAGACTTTTTTTTATTTTAGGACTAGGTTTAATCTGTGTACGCACACCAGCCTTTGACCTCCAAGTCAAGTCGGATTTGAATGAAATTGATTCTAAAAGACGAGTCACACCAAAATCACCTTAAATGGGCTGTCGTGGGCCAGATCATGTGTGTGCTTCTGTAATGCTTGTAGGCCTAATCTTAGTGTAATTCTGAATAGCCCCACTCACATACAACCCACCCTCTTGTCTGGGTCAAGGGATTCTGAGTGAAACCAGAGGACATAAGGCAACACTGTTGAATTTTCACACAATTCAATCCATAGATTTTTTATGTGAAGATGAAAAGCATATTGGTGAAGCTTTACCTCTTGGTCAGCAATATATATATATTGGTAAAGTGTCATTAACATTTTTTGTACGTTCATTTCTTAATATTAAGAACTGTGGAAATGTTTTTTTTATTTTTTATTGGCACATTTTTCAATATTGTTGATCATAATATAGATGATGGACAAATCAGTTATAGGCCTTATCAAAGACTGAATGTGAAAACGGATGAAAACAGTCACCCTCTGTTGGGTATTAGCAGATGTGCATTGATTAAAAAAAGGTGGCTATGATTGGTTGCGTTGTCTACCTTGCCAACGTCCTCATGTGTTTGCAGTGGATGAACTGTTAAAAACATGAGATTTTTTTTATTGCTGTCAAAAAAGTCTTAATCCAGTTAAGTTATTATACTTTATGATATTAAGTTGTTCAGTAGATTTTCTAAAATAATTACCTGATCATTATCTACCTGAAAACCCAAATACCGTGCATTATTGATGCCTATCAAACAAACTCACATGTTCTTGCCTTGTATTAATCCGCCATACTTATGGACTGTAATGTTTCTGGAAGGCAGGAAATAGACCCATGGTTACACTCTAGCTTGCTCTAACTCACCCATTATTATTAGGTCTGTTGTTTTACCTTTCTGTTAAAAGTTGTAAGGCATTGCAAGTGGAAGATGCTTCTCTGAAGAGCCTATTTAAGATCAGTGTTTGTACAACAATTTTCATGCTCCAGTGGTTTTTACAAGTCGTCAACATGAGACAGTGACTGTGTGTATACTGTCGTTGCCTAAGGTATTGGCATCCTTGCACTTCTAATAACTCATGTCTAAAATACGGTTGAAATTGACCAAATATTTCTTCAGAGTAAATATTATAGTAACTTGTTTGTGATACAGAACCTAACATAACCTTCTACAGTTGTGCTGATGAGGTTGCATACCCTGGCAGAAATTGTGATATTATGGCAGTGATATAGAAAATGTGACTGATCATGCACAAATTATTTTTTATTTAAGAATAGTGAGCATATTAAGCTATTTATTATCACAGTTGTTTGGCGCCTTTTAAAATCATAATGATAACAGAAATCATCCAAATGGTACTGATTAAAAGTTTACATACCCTTGAATGTTTGGCCTTGGATGCACTGAACAGGCTAGGTGCTGAGACATGGGGAGCAGAACAGAGCTGTCAAAAGACCTGCGTGACAAGGTAATTGACATTTATAAAGATGGAAAAATATATAAAAATACATCCAAAGCCTTGCAAATGCCAGTCAGTATGGTTCAATCACTCATTGAGAAGTGTAAAATTCAGGGATCTCTTGACACCAAGCCAAGGTCAGGTAGACCAAGAAAGATTTTGGCCAAAACGGTCAGAAGAATTGTTCGGGATACAAAGAAAAAGCCACAGGTGACCTTGAGAAATACAGGCTGCTCTGGAAAAAGACTGTGTGGTTATGACAATACTTGAACAAAACTGAGCTGCATGGTCAAGTTGCCAGAAAGAAGCCTTTACTGTGCCAATGACACATAAAAGCCTGTTTATAATATACCCCAAAACACCTTGACATGCCTCACAGCTTCTGGCACACTGAAATTTGGACTGACAAGACCAAAATAGAGCTTCATGGTCACAACCATGAATACCCTGCTCAATGTGAAGCATGGTGGTGGCTCACTGATATTTTTGGGGGTTTGGGGGGGGGGGTGAGCGCTAATTGCACAGGAAATCTTGTGAAAATTAAATTGATGGCAAGATGAAGGTAGTATGTTATCAGAATATACTGGCAATTTTCATTCTTCTGTATTAAAGCTGCGCATGTGATGCCCTTGTACTTTCCAACACGACAATGACCCTAAGCACAAGGCCAAGTTGACCCTACAGTGGTTACAACAGAAAAAGGTAATGGTTTTAGAGTGGCCATCACAGTCTCCTCACCTCAATATCACAGAGTCGAATCTGGGGAGCTCTCAAACGTACAGTTAATTCACGATGACCAAAGACTGCATGACCTGGAGGCATCTTGCCAAGACGAATGCAGCTATACCACCTGCAAGAATTTGGGGCCCCACGACTATTACAAAATACTTCAGACAGTTTGGCCTTATCTTTTTTTCTTTTCTTCATGCTCTTGCCCACACAGTGACAAAAACAGGATTTTTTTTCATTTTCTCTGTAGTTTTATCACTATTCTCTTACTGGTTGAGGCAACTGAAACTAAGGTACCAATAACATTGTGTGGATTTTAGTATATCTTTGGATATTCATGCGTGCATACCAATATTTTCCCTAACCTCTGCTCCAAGAAATGCATTATTTGAAAAAAGTGAGATGAAGGAAATAAACCTGCAGGAGTGATTCACTGCTTGTTTTTCACAGAGAACGGCAAGGTGTCCCCATGTGTCGAACGACTAAGTTCTTTGCATTCCAGGAATGGGACACTGTGGTTGTTTACCATGAAGCGGCCCCTTTGTTAAGGTGGAGTTTGAGGTGTTAGGCAGATAACCAAGGAATTAACATTGGAAAAAATGTTCAGCCTATTCAGAAAACAATGGGCGGTAGCATAACTTTTTTGGTTAATTGGGTTTATCTTGAGTAAGTTAGTTGGATGAGTCCTATTTAATCAATGACTTTGTGTTTTTGTGTCTGTGTTTCTCCAGCGGCAGCCATGCTGACCACCTTAATAGATGGCTTTCTCTGTTGCCTGACTGGGAAGTCACCGAATGCTGTGGTTCCCATAGAAACATCAGAACCCGCCGATGGCTACGAGTTTGTGGAGGTCAAACCAGGTCGCGTCCTGAGGGTCCGACACATCATCCCGGAGCGAGCGGTAGTGGAAGAGCCGAGTGGGCCGGGCGGAAGTGTCCACTGCAAGAGGAAGATCACTGTGTATCGTAATGGACAGCTACTGATAGAGAACCTGGGGAATGCGGCGAGACCGGAACGGTTACAAGCTCAGAACGGAGAAACGGAAGCCAACTGTACGGTAGAGGTGGAGCTAGCGGACCCACCTTCCAATCCGAGTCCCACCCCTGACACCAATGTGGATAGGACCGGGTCATTGGTTGGTGCAGGGGGGACTAGGTCTGGGGGAGTGTCAACAGCTCCGGCACAGTCCCTCGGATCGGCCCCGGATCCGAGCCAGCAGCCCCGGAAGCGACGGCGGAAACCCAAACGCACGGTGGTGATCGACAGTGAGAGGAAAATCACGTCATGTAAGGGGACACACGCGGATGTGGCTCTTTTTTTCATTCACGGAGTAGGTGGCTCACTGGACATCTGGGGAAGCCAGTTGGACTTCTTCTCCCATCTGGGATATGAGGTCATCGCACCTGACCTTGTGGGTCACGGGGCAAGCTCGGCGCCCCAGATTGCAGCAGCGTACACGTTCTATGCTCTGGCCGAGGACATAAGGGCCATTTTTAAGAGATACACACGGAAGAGGAACATCCTCATTGGACATTCTTACGGGTAAGTACTTCTATGTCTCTGTTGCGGTCTCTCTGGCATTTCTGCAATTGCTTCCTCGCTCACTATCACTCTGTCACTCTTTGACTATATCTCTCTCACTCTTGCTGCAGTGTGTCATTCTGTACATTCCTTGCCCATGAGTACCCGGACCAGGTCCACAAGGTGGTGATGATTAATGGGGGAGGACCCACAGCGTTGGAGCCTAGCCTCTGTTCGATTTTCAACCTGCCCACCTGTGTCCTGCACTGTCTTTCCCCCTGCCTCTCCTGGAGCTTCCTCAAGTAAGAGAGAGGTGTGTGTGCGTGCGTGCGTGCGTGCGTGTGTGCGTGCGTGCGTGCGTGTGCGTGTGCGTGCAAGTATGGAGTGTGCGTGCGAGTGTGGAGGGTTTTAGGTCTAACTTTACTCATGAGGACCAAATGTCCCAATGAATATAGTAAAACCCGAAGAAATTGGACTCATGGGGACCTATTGCCGGTCCCCATGAGGCCAAAGTTGGTTTCTGTCTCAGGGTTTACGTTTAGGGTCAAACTTACAATTAAATTTAGAGTTAGAATTGGGGTTTCTTTAAGGTCAGTGGTATTGTTGGTTACATTTAGGGTTAAGGTTAGGCATTACACTTAAGTTAAGTTTAGGCATAAATGTAACTTCATTGAGGTTAGGGTAAGATTTGGGTTAGGTTAAGGTTACGGTTAGGGCAAGGGAGCATGCAATTTCAATTTTCTGGTCCGCATGAGGTTAGCTGTACAAACTTGTGTGTGTGTGAGTGACTGTGGAGTGTGCGAGCGAGCAAGCGTGTGCGTGTGCGCGTGTGCGCGTGTGCGCGTGCGCGCGCGTGTGCGCGTGTGCGTGTGCGTGTGCGTGTGCGTGTGTGTGTGTGTGTGTGTGTGTGAGCATGGAGGGTGTGTCTGTATTCACACGTGTGCTTTGTTCATGAGGTCCTGATATTCTCACAATAATAGTAACCTAGTATGGAAAATTAAGACTAATAACGACAAGGTGGGGATGGTAAATTGAGGTTAGGGTTACAATTTGGGATAGGAAATGGGAATTTTTATGGAAATCTATTGTGTGTGTATATGAAAGACAGAGTGCATTGAGTGTGTGAGAACATAGTAACTCTTTCTCTTTTTCACCCTTTGTCAGAGCTGGGTTTGCCCATCAGGGTGCAAAGGAAAAGCAGCTGTTGAAAGACAGAAACGCCTTCAATGTGTCATCTTTTGTTCTACGTGCAATGATGAGTGGCCAGTACTGGCCAGAGGGCGATGAGGTGTACCATGCAGAGATTACAGTGCCCATCCTGCTGGTGCACGGCATGCATGACAAATTTGTGCCAGTGGAGGAAGACCAACGCATGGCAGAGGTGAGAACACCCTAACGCTGACTGTAAATCTAACTTAAAACGTGAACCTAATCATACCTCTCCATCTCTCAGATCCTCCTGCTAGCATTCCTGAAGATCATCAATGAGGGAAGTCACATGGTGATGATGGAGTGTCCTGAGAGTGTCAACACCCTCCTGCACGAGTTCTTCCTCTGGGAGCCGGACTCTCCTCCCAAATCCAAGCAACGCACTGAAATCACAGCTAAGAGACCCGAAACCGCCAAGGACCCCGCCGCATCCAATGGGGAAGCAACGTCTGAAAGCAACGCCAAGAACAAGTAACCTGAAGAGGGATGGACGGGCGTTTTGGACTTCAATCAGATGACACATTTAGTGGTGTGTATCATCTACCATGGCTGAGTGTACTAGGAGTGTCTCCTCGGGTGCAGGGAGCTGGATTGAGTCGGTTTTGAACTAGATTGGGCTGGCTGGAACTGGTTTGGGATCTAGTTTAAGTCCCAAGACACTTCACTGAATGGGAAGGAGGGGTTAGAGGGACAGACCGATGGACATGAATGAGGATGAATTTCAGGGTTGTATTGGTCCCGGTCAGCTGTTCTGGTTAAGTGACTGGTCCTGTCAGTGTGATGACAACATGTGGTTGAGAAAAAACTTTTCTGAAGAGGAGCACAGTTGTTGTCATTGTGGACCTGGTTATGTTATCGGTTCGGTTTGGGGTACGAAGACCATTATATTCACTATTTTTGTATTCACTGGTCCTGAGTACCAGTTCCACTACAAGATGTTTGAGAATGTAGTGATGAAGTCACACATGAAAACAACTAGCCAGAACATAAGCTATGGGTTATCAAATGATTGTGAAAAGCAGGAAAGAAACCCTAGAAACCCCAGAATTGTGTACCTTATGGTACTTCTTCATGTAGGGGGTTAACCAGGCTGCAATGGGATCTTTTTAGAAAAAAAGTTTTTTAGGAAATGTCCATAATATACCTGCAGGAATGATGGTGTGTCACAATTTCCATCCAGTGTCGTGATTATAACAGCAAGATTCACTTAGTGATTTCCATCTGGCATTGTTGACAAAATGGAAATTCTGCTTTGACTTTGTGGCTGGATCAAGTGGCAATGTAGAAATCACTGTCATTTCAAGTTGCTCCATTGGTGTTGATGTAAAAGAAGTTTACTAAATACTGCAGGGAATAATTTTACAATCAACACAAATAACAAAATATATTGTATTATATTTAGTGTTTACAGATTTCTTTTTTAATTGGTGGATAAAAGTATAAGCCTACAGGTGTATGGGATAATTGTTCTGAATGGAGCATGATGTTCTTAGAATTCACCTGTCTTCCGCATGGGTAATATCCCATGTGTAGCACTTCAATGTTTGAAACTGCACCATTGTGGGTGAAATTTAATAAGAAATGTGAAATGATGTTTGACAATCAATGCTGCTTATTTCAAAGAATATAATGAAGTTCCTCTGGATAACAGTGTCTGCTAAATTAATGGAATACAGACTTTTAAATCTCACACGATTGTCACACAATGGACAAAGTATTGACGTTGACAAAGATTTGCTTTATCTACTGGAAAGATATAGTGAAAACTATTTGCTAAAGAATATGATCTGATTGGTCAAAAAAACAGTGGTCAGAATTGAGCAGCTCGCATAACTGCTGCCTTCATATATTACATTTTTTTCACAAACACTACAGCCTCGAATCATGATTAAAGACATTATTTTATATCATGGGTGGTCAGTCCTTGTATCTGTTAATTTATTTAAAAAAGGCTACATTTCTCCTACACCATCCTCACTGTTTTACCGAAACAGCTTTGTTGGGTTTTAACTTGATTTCAGCTTTAACTGGGTAGCACACAGATCATGTGTTTCTGCCTTTTTAAGAAAGAGCTTTATAATGGACACCTGTTCATATTACCCGCCCCAACTATGCTGAACAAATGATTGTTTGGCTGGTTTTCAGGGTTAATATGATGTTAGCTATGTACTTTGAATATAACCACGTACGCTTTCTGGTAAGTGACTATGGTTACTTGGGGGATGAACATGTCATTTGAAGATATCCTGTTTCGTGTCTAAGTGTCCTCATGCAAAGATAGCATTGAATAACATCAGTGTATTACATAATGTATGCTTTAGTCTCTGACTAGGTATTCACTCAGAATTACCTCCTGTGTTCCACAGGACAAGGAGTGTCAGGATAATCTCCTGTTCAGTAATTCTGGTGTTAGCACTACAGTATTCTAGTTATTTGAAAAGATCACTATGCCATTTAAAATTTTCAAACACTGTATTTTAATTGTGGAAGGTGCTGTATAACTATTTGTTATTGAACAGTATGTTGGTCAACCACAGAATAAGAAATTTATTTTGAAAACCTCTGCTCTTGCAGAATAAATGAACGTCATCGCGGCGATAAAGATTTAATTACAGGTTTGGTACCACGAACAGTATTCAAAAGTATTTGACTGTTAGAATTCATACTTTTTATACAATGTGAACAATTTACTTACAAATGATGATTATGATTAAATAGGTTCTGGTGCTGAATGCACGAGTGAATGAATACCTTTTAGAATTGGGTTCTTGTGTATGAAATGTGTATCATCACATGAATAGCTCTGAATTTGTGTAAACAGTTGGCCTATCACATTTGTGCACTTGTATGTCTTATGTTTGTTACTGTGTTTGCCTTGATTGATTTCAGAAATAGACTTCTAAAGAAATTTCAGTTCACCTAATTAAATCTGATTAACATTATATTGTACCGTGCAATCTTTTTAAATGTGTGGGCCATTGTTGTGGAAATCACTATATGGGAAAGGCCCTGACTGTTGATTCTTTATAAACCTGGAGCAGTTAGCAACACTCAGCAGAGTCAGGTCAAGAGTAATCCCATTGAAGGTTGAGCTCAGGCCTATATAAATTCAGTACAGCCCACTGTGTCCCTCTCCTATGCGTGTCTGCAGTCCTTGAGAAGTTAGCCAAAGCTATCTGCTATAGTGAGCAGAGCCAAAACACACAATGGCCTTAATAAATTACTGGGTTATACTTTAATAAGCAATATGATTTCCCTGTAATATGGAATAACAAAATGTGTAGCCTATTCCCCCCTGTTGAGACTAACTCTCAACAAAATTAAATTTTAAACTGTACAATTAGAGTCTTTCCTCTATCAGTGTAAATAACAGCTGTTGTCTTATCAAGCTTCCAGTCCTCGGAGCAATACATTTCATTTTCATACTGTAATCAGACAGTAGTAGAAAGTACATCATACATTCCAGTAATAGCACATGTAATTATTTAAAAGATCAGTCTCCTACCAGTAACTGTCATTAAACTTACATTGATTGGATGCAAAACAATTGACTTTCTTTTAATAATACAATATCTTCATCCCATATCATAAGGAATGGGAGGTGACAAAAACTTAATGTAAATGTTACAGTCACAAAAATAATCTCAGCAAGCATTGATCAGTGATTACAGAAATAGGCATGTTACTTGGTTTCATTAAAAAAAAAATCTGCTGGTCTTCTTGATCTCCTGTATGAATGGTAACATTAATGTGCCTGTTGACTCACTACCCTGGGCCAAGGCCCTTTCTGGGTCCGATGTCTACCATTGTGGCAACTTCAGCCTTAAACTAGGCGGGGCTTGTTTTCCATGTAAGTGTGGGATTAAGTAGGGGAACAGTGTGAACCAGACTGGTGGTTCATCAGCATCCACAAGCAATTTTCATGGTGGTGTTTGGCCCAATCACGCAGGTCGGCATTCCTCCTGTATCGGCTACACTCCAGTATTGAACCCACTGCGGGCTTGTGCTGAGGAGGCTATTATTTAAGTCCTGCCATTGGACTATGCTGTTGCTGCTGTTGGTTCGTGGTGGTTCTCCGTTGTCCTCCCGCCTCATTCATGGTCCAGATGATGGCTATAACAAAACCGGCGATGAAAACAGTGAACGTGATCTTCCGCATGCCGTTCTTTCACGTCATTCCATGGCCGTCGTCCTGGCATCAGCTGATACATCATTGGGTCGTATGGCAGCTTCCTGCAGTGGCTGGCGTGGACCCACGTGGCTCTCTCAGCAACATTCCACAGACATCTCGGTGACCAGTAGTGCGTGGTACAGTCCCAACCACCTATGCTGATGACAGTACTTTCTTTGGAGGTCCCTTACATCAACCCAGTCACCCGGTTGGATCTTGTGGAGGGGTCCTCCTTTTAGCTCAGGGCCTAGGAAAAATAGACTTCAACACATTGTAATGTGTGGTGCAATAACGTACCATCTTGTTGTTGCAGCCTTGCAATGTCAGTTTGGCTAAAAATTATGAATTCTGTGGAAAAGAAGTGGTGTTCACCTACATTGCTGTTAGGAACCCACACTGGCGCCACAGAGTACCGAAGTCATGCACGACCCCAAAGACATATCTGCTGTCTATGCAGATATTAACTGACTGATTTTGGGCTAGAATACTGGCTCTAGAGAGCGAAAACAATGAATCTGCCTGAACATACAGGTGTGAGGGTGATCTTGCACTTCGAACAACCTCCAATGCTGAAGTTTATGGCAGTGCTCACAAGTGCTCCCATTTGACGGAACGCTGGCCTGGACCATCTATAAAACAACTCAAGATCAGCATTACCAAAGGGTGTGTCTGAGAGGTCAGGTTCTGGCTTGCTGACTTCCACTATGGCAGCACAATCGTGAGGGTCACCATCATCATCTGGAGGGAAAAGAGTAGCAGGGTTCAGAAGAGTGAATCTCTTCAGCACGTAACATGAGACATTGTCGGGAGAATATTTTAGTAGTGCAGTAACCTAGCATGGTGCAACTGTGCTGTCTGAGCCTGTGAAATGAGAGAATGAACAGCATAGGCAACAGACCAGATCCAAATGCTTGGAGTAGTATGCCGCAGGCTGCTGCTTCCTACTGTGATCTTGTGTCAAAACAGACAAAACAAACCAATTTTTTTAAGACAAAGAGTTACAACAGCTATGCATGATCCGGTAAAACTAAACAGCAAGAGGTAGGCAGAGTGTTTGAGACACTCCATGGAAGTCAGTTCATCGGTGGTTCAAACAAATTTTTCCTTCATGGACATTTTGTGGCCAAAAGGCACATCATTTGACTTGGGGAGTTCTAGCACTGCTTTATTGTGTTCTGGACCCAAATATTTGCCGTTAGGTGTGATGTCACAGCCTTGGTACCTACAAATTGTTGGACAAGTTGCAATTTTGTTTTGGAATTTACAATCCTTCTCAGAGCACAAGAGTAAATCATCAACATATTGTATGAGCTTATTTCCAGCTGGATGTACGAACCCCACATTAGCTTTATGGACAGGAAAGATGGCATTGTTACATGAAGAATCAGGGCAGAGTATTATGGCAACCCTCTCTACCAGGGAAGCATTAACAGCAATCCAATCTTCAGCTTCCTCACTAAGATGGTACTGGGCCCTACTGGGCCTGAACGTAGACCAATATTTGTCCAATATCAAACTTTATATCTTTAGCCACAAGTGTATCAGGAAGGCCCCGAAGCAACGGGGAATCAAAAACTGGCAACTCTTCAATAGAGGCATAGATCTGTCAACACCATGAACACCCCGCTGGGCCGGTGCAGCCCAATAGAATGGAACACACCAAACATCCAATATGAGGGATAATTTGGAACCATCTTTCATGGCAATCCAATCATTCACATCCAGCACAATTTCAAACCAGGGTCCCGCATCCTCCCAGCTAACCTGATCTGCCTTTGCTATTGAAATGTGTGGTATCCTATCAGTAAAGCCAAACAATGATTGTTGTTTGCTTGTTAATTGAACCGCTAATACAGTGTTCTTGTCCAATATTCACATTTCTGCATATCACAGTCTCAGACCCTGGTTTGACTAGCCATGTCCCAAACCAATGGGGAGAATGAGAAGTGCAATGCAATCCCACATCAGGTATGTTGCTTCTAGAGACAGCGTACAGTGGAGTAGATTTCACCAAGGCACATAAGGTCTGCATCTGGTAGAAGATCCCATGCACAATGCCAATCTGGACCTGTCTGAATGTCAGACAGCATCAAAATCTGACAGTCCTCCTGTGGCTGTTTTTTCACAAGACAATCTGGTCCGCAGGTAACTTTCATGCCCAGTTTGCACATGAGGTACTCTGCCAGTCAATTTGCAGGGACATCATGTAGACAAAATGTATTGGTGCCAAAATGCAATACCATCTACAGATAAAAGCATAGTTAAGGACTCAATCATCTCTTCACCAGAAACATCTACATGTACACAGTTTCATTTTACATGTGAAAATTCACCATGGAGTCATGCATGATAACAGGCATGGCAGCACCAGTATCTACTAGAAAACTGAATGGCTTACCTTTGATCAGAAGGGTTACACAAGGGGTATCTTTGGACTTCTCTAAAGGAGAAAATCTCTTAAGGAACTGTCCCTGAAAGCTATCTTTGTCAACTGTCTCCGCTGCACTTCAGCCTTCCTTAACTTTGTTGAGAGTGCCATTGTGTGGTGGTCTCATCCGCCACTTCCTGTCTTTCTGGCTCAGGGTACCTTCTATAAAAGTGACCATATTTGTGACATGACTGATCTCTTGTATGGTCCCCGCTCCGTCCCTGACCACATTTCCCTCAGCCTGGTCCTGCCTCCACTCTTCCAAAAACCACCAGTTCATCCCTTCATTTTGCTGAATTCCTGACCTTGTCCCTGATAATACATGAGCTTAGCAGCCTGGAGCTTGGTGTTTTTCTTTTCTTGTTTGGATGTTGTCTTGTTATCAGTGGACTGCTGCTGCTGTTCTTCATGTTTACAATGTTCAATCAGGGGCTGTCTCACCCAATGCAAGTGTGTTTCAGAGTTCTGCTCATAGCATGCTGAACGCCATGCACCAGGACAGCCTTTCGCAGGCTATTATAGCTCTCAGAGCTGGTCAGGCCAGAGCTGAAGCACTTCTCCAACCTGTCTCTGTAGTCTTCCAGGGATTCATCAGGACCCTGTACACAATTGTGGATTGCAGCCAAATCAGTATCTGTGGAGTAGGCAGTCTTGATTTTCTCCAGGAGAAGAGAAAGCGGAGTTTGGTATGCCCCCTCTGCAGACCAGAGAAGGTCCTCATTGAACCCCATCTGGACATCTGCCCAGCATAGTCTCACCCTGGAACACTTTATATGTGTGATCTTCAGCACATGGCTTGTACAGGCGCACCAACTTGATCATGTAAATCACAAACTAAGTTGAGTGCTTGGGGGGGATCTGGCATCTCATTAGCAATGTCCTTCAGTTACAGACACTATCCGTTGGTATGCGCAGTCTGAATCCGAGTTGGGGCTAGTTCTTTTGCGCCTCAAATGACCTGGTCTCAAATTGTTTATGCCCTGGGTCTGTAGTCTTTGAAGTTTGGCCAAGCCTAACAGCTCCTACCAATACCACTTGGTCAGAGTGCGATTACATTTTAAAGGAATCCCGGAGGACCTGAGGTGGTATGCATCATGTTTTGGAGAAATCTAGTGCAGATTTGTTACACAAATAATTGTCCAGAAGGAGTTTTGTATGTTTTCAGTTAAATCACTGAATGGACTGAAAGGCAACACTTTTTTAAGACTCACTTTGTACCGATTGTGCTACTAGGACATTTTATATGTAGCCACACATTGAGCCATGGCACACTCTTAAAGATAGTGCTCCTAATCTCAGCTTGTTACCTGTATAAAAGACACCTGTCCACAGAAGCAATCAATCAATCAGATTCCAAACTCTTCACCATGGCTAAGACCAAAGAGCTGTGAAAGCATGTCAGGGACAAGACTGTAGACCTACAAGGCTTGAATGGGCTACAAGACCATCGCCAAGCAGCTTGGTGTGAAGGTGACAACAGTTGGTGCAATTTTTCTCCATCTGTCTGGGGCTCCATGCAAGATCTTACCTTATACATAGAGTTGCAATGATAATGAGAACGGTGAATCAGCCCAGAACTACACAGTAGGATCTTGTCAAGGATGTCAAGGCAGCTGGGACCATAGTCACCAAGACAAAAATTAGTAACACACTATTCCGTGAAGGACTGAAATCCTGCAGCGCCTGCAAGGTCCTCCTGCTCAAGAAAGCCCATGCACAGGCCTGTCTGAAGTTTGCCAATGAATATCTTAATGATTCTACACTACTTGAGAAAATAAACAACTTTCAACAACATGTTTTCATCTCAGGCCCCATTCCAACCTTGGGGAAAGGAATTTAATCGTTTAGCAGAATCAGTATTTTTTGGAACTGTAAAGTCCGTTTTAGACCTGATGGGGTTCATCCAAACATCATGGGATGCCGGCTGCTTGGTGCCAACATACGTCAGGTTCTTGGAATGCCATGTCCCAACAAGATAAGCATGAAGCACAGAACTCATACACAAAGTATCCACCCTCCCACACCTGACCCTCTAACTAAAATCACCCAATGCTTTGAGAAGTTGTCTTTGTCCCAAACGGGGGCACACCAACTCCCATCATCCCCCCTCTACGACACTCCCCCTCCCCCGTCTACCACACTCCCCCTCACCCTCCACCAAACTCCCCCTCTCCCCCTCCACCACACTCCGTATGCCCCCATCCCCCCGTTTAAAACGACTGCTTAGACAACTGCAACATCGTCAACAACCTTGTCCTTTATTTCCACAGAGCACAGAATATAGTCGATGATTTGCTTCGGGTCCCCGCCATAAAGAAAAAAGCAATGCCGACTGTTTTGAGTATAAGATAGGATCCAGTATCTTTATTCCTGTGTTCATGAGAAATAGAAGGAATCATGTCCATGCAATTTATAAAGTAAATTTGTCTAATCTGTTAACGGAAATACGCCAACCTACTAGCCCAGAAACCCCTACTATATCTATTAAAGCTGGCTTTACTTAATTTCAGATCTCTTACCAGCAAATCATTCTTGGTAAATGACATTATAATATTCTACAACCTAGATTTTATGTTTCTCACTGAAATGTGGCTTACTGAAGATTGTAGTGCTACTATTCTTAACAATAGATCAGTTCGGAAAACTTATGGATCTCAAAAGTTCCATCATCAGAGTGAAGCTTTCACCCTATTCAGACAAATTTCCAGAAAAGTCTATGTCAAAGTTCCTTTTCCATCTAGAACTGGGTTGGTTGTTGTTTGACTCCTTGTGCGATATTAATGCTCGATAGCAGCTAGCAGTGGAAAAAGATTGTCAGACTTGACTTTGCTTAGCCAAATCAGAAATGATTAGATCAACTCTATTCAACCATAAAACTGTTAGACATTACATCAAACAATACAATCTACAAATAAACCAATTAAAAACATCCTGTAAATGGAAAACGTAAAACATAACAGATGCCAATGCTCCGTTATAACTCTGCAAACAGGAAAAACTCTGTTTTTTATTGAACTCCTTATAATTACCACTTTGATTTGTCTTGAGCCCTTATCTCATCTCTATCCAATCATAATCAATTATCATATCATTACATCCCCCCTGCCTTCACTTCATTAAGTCAATGGAAAGTGACACCATGAGTGAAAGCAGAACAATGACAAATACGGTCACAGGAGGCGCCAACCCGAACCCGCACTGGGCATCTTTTCCGGACGGACATGAAAAAAAGATCATTGGTAGTAGCGATGAATCTATATTCCATTTGATAAGGAGTGCATCCTGTATATTCATCAAAACAAAAGTTAACATGTTAAAAACATGAACATCAACTAACGCCATCAAAGACATCAATGTGCAACACAGTCGCTTGTGCGAAGGAATTATAAACCATTTAACCTATTAACAAATGTGTTTATCATAGCTAAACAGCTCTTAAATTTGACTTTACCACAGTACCATCGCATAGGTCTGCGAAATTGGCTATCATGCATTTTTAATATCCTGTAGTTACTTGGCACATGCCTGACAAAAAAAATGGTCCGCCCCCCAGGGGATAAGCTGCACAACTAAATTATAGGAGTGAAAATCTCCAAGTCCAGTGGTGTACCAACGGCAACCACTAGGGCAACTATATTAGCATAGCTACAGAACACAAATTTAGCATTTTTACAGGACAATGGCCAAACTACCTCATGGCACTTAAACTCGTCTTGATGGACCGCCTAGATTTTAGGGAATTTGCAAACATACATTAATGTTTGTTCCAAATAGTGGTGGTCGAACCCTATTTGGAATAAACATCCAACTTTTATGCATTTTCTTCAGCAAAAATGACTATCATCAGCAATGGGGGATAACTTTAAACGGTCTACTTTCACTTCACTTGGTTTGAAAACCATACATTTCGACATTAAAGCTACTGAGAGGAAAATATATTTAGCTTTCTCTTAATGTTTCATTATCCCAAAATTGAATATGTTTGTGTTGGTGACATTACCATAGTTGAGACCAGTCTGAACACTTGAATTTAACCCTTAGTAATAGGCTACTCTGATGTAATGGGAAAAGCTGAGGCAATCCCAGGGGGGTCTGCCCCCCCTTCCTGGAGTTCAGGACCTTACACAGTTGCTTGTCTATAAAGGACAAATGTTTTGTTTAAAGTATATGGAATTTAAATTCCCACACGTAAAAAAATCTGACATGGTAGACTATCCTTTCAATTTAGCCCAAAATCATTTGTTAACTGAAGATTTAGATTTAGTGTCCAACTCATCAAATATTTTTAGCTGTTTGTAAAAAATTGCATATCATTATCTACACAGCAACTCAACATTAGGGTGGAAATTAAGAACTCTTATGACGATGTAGACAGAGTCAATTTACCATCTTAGAATTTAAACTCCATTAACAAGTATCAGGTGTCTGTTTAAAAAAACACAAGTATTATCCCAGTTATTGTTGGTATATACAAATAAGAGAAACTATATTATTTAACAAGACTCAATTCAGCTTTTAAAATACAACATCTAATTTATTGTGGGGAGTAAATTTGCTTTAGTTGTGTTGCCTTTTTTAAGCTATAACTATATTGGATTCAAAAATCAGACCTAATGGGACACGACGTGTCTCCTTAACGTTAGATTATCACCTTGCGGAATATTCATTCTACCACTTTTACAATATATAAGGAGAGAGATAACACAACACTTTAAACCATGAAACTATTATACCAGATTAGAAAATCATTGTACCAATTGCTAATTCATCACTAAGTTTCAGATGTACCCACGTTTGCTAGCGAAATGTAGATGTTACCATGCGGTGGGCCGGTTAAAGCCCACCCACATTGTCATTTAGACCATTGAGGCCTAACTATTTTAAACATTATCAACAACGCAATAAATACGTTTGACTCCAAATTACATAGTGAACATGAAAAAGCACAACAAAACAGGCTATTTCTGGAATACCTATTAAAACATGTTCAAGCATGACAGAACAAAACAGGCTATTTCGAATGCCTATTAAAACATGCTATATACCATCAAAGTGCTTTTCAATCTACATGTAATAGTTAATTAAATAAGCTTGGTTATTACCAAGGAAGGTGATCATGTTTCCTTGATAAGTTCCAGCTTCATTCAATGGTTAGATACGACAATTTTTTGGGGATATTTTTGGATGGGTATTGCAGCATGACAATGATCCAAAACACATGGCCAAGGCAACAAAGGAGGGGCTCAAGAAGAAGCACATTAATGTCCTGGAGTGGCCTAGCCGGTCTCCAGACCTTAATCCCATAAAAAGTCTGTGGAGGGAGCTGAAGGTTCGAGTTGCCATATGTCAGCCTCGATACCTAAATGACTTGGAGAAGATTTCCAAAAGGGAGTGGGACAAAATCCCTGTGCAAACCTGGTGGCCAACTACAAGAAACTTCTGACCTCTGTGATCGCCAACAAGGGTTTTACCATCAGGTACTAAGTCATGTTTTGCAGAGGGGTCGAACATTTTTTTCCCTTATTGAAATGCAAATCAATTCATAACATTTTTGACACTGTTTAAATAAACCTACCAATAAAATTATAGACTGATGATTCTTTTGTCAGGTGGCAAACAAATCAGCAGGGGATCAAATACTTTTTTCCCTCCCTGTGACTTCTCTGAAGTGATTTTATGTAATTATTATCTTCATAATAATTTCAATTTAAAGTGTCTAAATGCTGCATTAATGCCACAATAAGACAATTATAGGGAATTTAATAAAAAATGTAACCAAGCAATAGATGTAATTGTTCATTGCAAACTATTGTAGCAATACACACCATTTGTAGCCTACCTTTTAGCTGCAGGGTGCTAGCTAGTTAGCTTGCTAAACATGTTCACGATTTAATTTGTTTACAGTAACGTCATATTAGCTAGACAACTAAATAAAGTTACAGATCTCATAAATACATGATCAAGAGATTCAATAAGGTAGTTGTATAGAGCCAATCAGGAGGACACCTCCAGCCACTGGGTTTGATTGTTAGCTCACTTTAATAGAGGCAGACTGAAAGGACACTCAGCCCCAGTCTCTATATACACAACATCAAGTAATTGTTTGCCTGACTGGTAATAGTGTTTGTGCTCCTAATAGCTAAAAGGAATATGGTTTTCTAATTTTGTATGAGGGAATTGGAAAAAGGGGTCCGATTTTATATTCACCGCCAGTCAAATTAAATGGGCTGATTTCTTTCAAAAAGGGAAGACACGAAGACAAAGTACCCGGATTGGTTGCTCTCATCAATACATTCGGCAGCAAAAGCAAGAAACCAGGAAAGCCTAATTCAGCCAGCCGGCAATAGAAAGTGTTGCCCTCTCAAGATTCAAACCCAGGTCACCCACATGGAAGGCTGTGTCATTAACCACTACACCACAGAGCTGTACATTTGAGGGGGGTCAGTTCAGCCTCGTGTCTACCCTGAACAAATGCTCTTTTGCCACTAGCTGTTTTAACAGCTAATTGGCCATTTGTGAATGATATTAATACAGTTAAACTGACTAACGTTTCTTATTAAGTTTACCTCCACCATGGCGTCTATGAACTGTATGGCTTTTGCCACTGGGGGTTTTAACAGCTTGCCAGCCAGTAATTGGCTTACTAGTATCTACTATCTTCCAATGAATAATCATAAGAATTGAGCAATTTCTTGCGAGACTGATTTTTTTTTTTCCATGCCCGAAACAGTCGCAATTTAATAGTTTAATTTAATGTTTACTATATTGTACCTACTGTATGTTGTAGCCAGCAAATGTGTTGACACGCATGCACGGAAGTGTACGGAAAATCCACCACAGTCGCAATATAAGCGGGAAACTGGTTTATTTCAGGCTTACTGTAATGTAGATACTGCACATTTTTGTCTCTATGGAATAATTCATAATGCATACTTCACTTTGCCTATGAGGAAATACAAATGCGGGACCATTACAAATGTGGGACCATTCACAGGCCCGCTTCACTAACTGTAGTAGCTAGGAAAAATGGTAAAGCACTTCTAATGCTACTGATTGGACAGGAAGGAAGATTATTACAGAATAACAAGAATCTATGACCTGCGTGATAATTGAAAATCTAATAATCTGACTCCATATTGTTTGTAAACATATGCAAACCTTAATGACCATAATATGCTGGAGATTCTTAGTAAAGGTAGCTAATCTTGTGTCACAAAACAAACATTTAATTGTATGTTTCACAGCCTACTTTATCCCCAATGCTCCTCATCAGTCAAGTCCCGAAGACAAAGCACAGTGTAGCACCCCGGAGCTCAGTGACGATCAGTCTGGTTACTTCGATGTACGTATGTGAATGTGTCTATATCAGTTATCATAGGTGCCCATTAAGTGTAGGTCGTTTAACACGAATGGTGTGTGTTCCCAGGTCTAAAAGAAAGTAAATTATGCCCAATGACTCAGTGATGTCTCAGGTCATATTTTCTTGGGCAAAACAAAACTGCTTCAAGAATTCCAGGACTCAGGGACTCCAAGTCTGGACGCTCAGACTTCATGATTTTTTAATAAAATGTTGTATAATTTTTTTAATTAAATTCCCTATATTCCCTTTCACATTTTTTTCCGCATGTTGTTGATCCTATGTGTGCTAACGTCGGCTAAATATCGACGGAGAAGTGGAAAGCATCGTTCAAATATTGGCGGAAGGGAGAAATCTACGTCTACTCGAACATCTTGCCGATGAGCAGCCGACGTCTATACTGTATTACGCCGACATCTTGTGTAAATGTCTGGTCGACATCATTAAGACGCGTGTGTGATCTGGGTTTACATTTGGTTACCATGGAAACACTTCGGCATTACTTGTGAACGTAAAGTTATCCTGAGTTTCCAAAATAAAATACACTCAGATCAATTATTTATTATTTTCATTGAGTTCCTCTGGATTATTAGCTCCATATTTAACAGCCTTTTGTACAAATATGTAATTGACCTTTGGATCCCGAGTCGGTTAACATGATGGCCACGAATATCGGATTGTTGTGATGTGTGAAATACTGACTATCCGAATTTATATTACAAGCACAAAAGAATGTGATACTAATAATAATAGATAATCATAATAACAATAATCAAATTAACATTTGCTATGCTTTGCTTTTTGGTTGTAGATGTATTTGGGCTTTCATCAAACTTTTCCCCATATTCTGCTGGAAAACTTACAACATTGATTCAATTGGCAGTTTTCAAGGTTCAGATAGCCTCTTTACAACGATTTAAATTGAGATATATGGTCAATAGGTTTATGATACAAGGCTTGCTTGGTGGTTAGGTGTATTGTGAAAGAATTGTAAAAATATTATGTTGATCGTCAAATAATTTATTGAAAGCATTAAATGTGCAACCAATGATTAATAGGCTGCAACTTCAGTTGTTTTGGTTGTATGCCTTCATCCATTTAGATTGTAATTGCCTACCAAAGTTGCTAGGCTATATCACTTATCTAAATATTCATCTGTTCATTTCCACGTTCGTAACCACTGGAATTGGGGTGGCTAGTTTAGAACCCTGCAATTACTGTAACTTTGTAGGTTGAGCTGCTATTTTGAAAGGCAAGGAAGTGCTAGCCTTTATTTTGGCCAATTTCACGTTTAGCTCCACCCACAAGAGACAATTTTGAAATATCAAGTCGTTTTATAGTTTACGTGAAAGGAATTCGACAAGTAAAAATCTGTTTTTGTAAAAAAAACTAAACAATGGATTATCAAGCATGTTTTTTGTTTGCTTGTTTTGACAAGACAAGGAATTATACTCATGTGCACAGACCAAAATCAAAGCGGGAACAGTGACAAAGATGACAAGCAAATATTTGAATACGACTGTAATACGTCTACTTTTTAAATGAGGAACTTGATCACTGGCCCGTCGACTGACTTTGTCTACTGGCCCCGCGTTAGGTCTTAAGTGTGCAATAAATGCAAATGCGTTGCATAAGGCAATTCTAAATGTGTAGTGGAAAATTCACTTACAGAAAATGGACAGGTATTAAATATAATGTATGTACAAGTGAGATAAATTGTGGAAATTCTCATTGGGATTCTGAATTTGCTATTAAGGCAAATTAAAGAAGTAGGGTAGCGTGTGTAACTGAAATGAAGGGGTAGCAGCAATGAGGTTCCCAAGGTAGATGTGAGTTGAGAATTGAAAATACAATTGTAAATACAGTGGCAGTTCTAAAAGTGCAATGTGCAGTGAGGGCAGGGTTAAGGTGCACATTTATGGTGCAAGTAGGTATTTGCAAATTAAATACAGGAATAGCAGCAATGTATTATAATAATAAATAAATGTAATAATCAAATCAGACTAGTCCAGCAGTGCAGAGGGTGGGCAGTCACAGAATTCAGCAGGGTTACAGTGGATGTGAAGTGTCCCTGGTGATGCTGCGTGCAATACGCAGACTCTGCTTGTGCTGGAGGTCTTCAATGACTGGATGCTGGGTATCCGTGATGTGCTGGGCGGATTTCACCACAGGTTGGCTACAGAACAACCACCAAACCCCACTGTGGCACAGTTAGTCAGAATGCTCTTGATTGTGAAGTGGCAGAAGCTCACAAGGATCTTGAAAGACAGACTGGCCTTCTTCAGCCACCTCAATAAGAAAAGGCGCTGCTGTGCCTTTTTGACCAGGGCTAAGTTGTTGAGGGACCAGGAGTGGTCTTCAGAGATGGGGACACCCAGGAATTTGAAACTGGACACACGCTCCACCTCTGTGCGATCGATGCATGACTGCAGCCTTTAGACTTCCTGAAAACCACATTGAGCTTCTTGGTTTTCTTTGCTTTGAAGGCCAGGTTGTTATCTGTGAATCATGCCGCTAGGCACCTGACCTCCTCCCTGTAGACAGACTTGTCATTGTCACTAATCAGGCCTACCACCGTGGTGTTGTCTGCGAACTTGACAATGATTTTGGAGCTATGTACAGAAATAGAGTCGTAGATCAAGAGGGAGTACAGGAGGGGGGTTAGCATGCAGCCTTGTGTAACAAACTGACAGACTGGGATCTGTTGGTAAGAAAGTCCAGTTACATAGCAAAGGGCTGATCCCTAGGTCATGGAGTTTGTTGACCAGCCTAGAGGGGATGACCAAGTTCAATGCTGAACTAAAGTCTAAGAACAGCATTCTAACAAAGGTGTTTTTATCCAGCTGGGGCAAAGTGTAAAGCTCTGGAGATGGCATTTTCTGTAGGCCTGTTTGACCGGTAGGCAAACTGGTAGGGATCCAGTGTTGGGGGCAGGACTTGAGGTGGGCCAGAACTGGGCTTTTGAAGCACTTCATGATCGTGATGGTGAGTGAGACAGGTCCAAAGTAATTCAGGCTAGATGCAGAAGACTGCTTGAGCACTGGCACAATGGTTGAAGCACTTGGGGACATGTTGAAAATTTCAGTGAAGACCTCAGCCAGCTGACCAGCACATGTTCTAAGGGGCTCCATCAGGACCAGCAGCCTTACGTGCATTCACCCTGCTTAGTGCAGACGACACATCTGTGGTGGAAAGACTGGCGGGGAGTTCAGCTTTGATGGCTGGCTCTTTGTTGTCCCTGTGGTGATGGAGATATCGCTGGCAGTGGGGGTGGGATTATTTGTCCGGTAGTCATCTGGGCACCCTTGCAAGCACATGCACTCATACAAACACACATGCATACATACGTGTATATGTAAATATGTGAACATTACTTTTACTAGAGCTGGCATTCAGTGGTATTCTGCTGTCACACTTATTCTTAATATTATTGTCTATTTTCTGACTTATCATTTACCTTAAAAGTTTTGCATTGTGGAGCAGAAACAAGCAGAAACCTGCAAGAAAGACATTGGCTGGGTTGCTGGCCTATCGTAGCTATCATATGCATTTGACCATACGTAGTGGATGTAATCAGCTTATCCAAAGTGTCCTGTGATTGGAAGACACCATGTGTTCACTTGGAGCACTACAGTTTAAAATGACAGCTCCAAAAAAAATTAAGAGACCACTGCAAATTGAACACTTCTGTTTGTCACTCAAAACTTTCCTTTTCAACTTTTTGGAAAGGAAAGAAAAAAGGGGCAGTGGTCTCTCATTCGCATTTAGACTACTAAGAGCATGTCTAGAATCAGGGCTCAGCAATCTGCAGTGCATCTTAACACTTTCAAGACATTGGAGGCCAACATTCTGTGTTTTCTCAGTAAGAGGAAGGAAGTGTTAACTATCATGTAAAAACAGAGGGGCAGTAGCTTCTGTAGAAGATATTGAATTCTCTGTGAACATATTTTGCACTCCTTTATTTCAAAACAAAAGTGTTGCTTAATCTAAATTAATATACAGGCTTGAGTTGTCCTTATGATGGTACATACAACCATTGTAATGATACATTTGCAGCTTTAACAGGCCTAACAAAAATGTTTCATACATCCTAAAAGATTTTAAATTATGAATCTGTATTATAGTTTGAAAACAGCAGTGTAGTGCAAAGTTGACCATGTACTTTGCTTGCTAAAATAACATATTTGCAATATCCAACAGTCGTGAAAGACATTATGTAGTTTGTAAGGAAAACAATATAACTTCATAATTTTACAGAAATACACGCTATAAAAACCTTTATATGAAAGATGTTTAAAAATCCATTTAAAAAAAAGCATGTTGACTTAAAGCTTTACATGTATAATACATTCAATATGTAACTAAACCAATATAAAATGTTTGAGATTCTTGTTTTTACTTCTACCAAGTTGTGCCAGCCTCCAGGGCAAAATAATTTGAAAGTTGTCTATTTAATGTATTTTTAACATCCTTTGCTCATTAGGAATGGTCTATTTACCACAGGCACTGTAAGAGGCACTGATACACTTATTTATCATTCAATTGTCTTTAGAAAGTGTTATGTCACACATCCACATTGATAACAGGGCCGTTACTACCTTCCCCCAGAGGGGTCTTCTCTGTGGGACTTCCTGGATCTTTAAGATCATCCTCCTTTCCCTCAGCAACAGCACCTGTGTCTTTCCCTGCCTCAGCCACTAGGGGTGTGCTCTCTTCTGCCTCTACCAGCAGTGCCTGTTGCTGGGTACGCATGGTAGGGCTGGCAGGCTGCTCTGGCTGGTTCTCGTTGACGACTTGGACGGAGTCACCTCCAGAAGCTGTGGTGGCTGCATGCTTCACTTCCCCGTTCTGAACAGGAAACGCCCCCTCCACTGCATCGTACAGGAACCGGTACTGCTCCTGATAGGTTGACACAGAAAAAAATTGAGATAGGTCTATTCATGCAAACTGAACCATCTTGGGATAGTCCTCATTTTGGACATTAATCACAAGACCAAGTGGCATATACAAACTTGTAGAGAAAGCCTACTTTTGGACACACTTATCAGGCAAGGTAGTTTTCCTCATTCAGTTTTGTGCAACTCATCCCTAATTAGTGAAGAGACAGGTTATTAGGGGTCTTCTGTCTTTATGTCTACACATACCAGACTATTGATCATGCCCAGCCTCTCCTTGCGCAGGGCTTTTGCCACTTGAAACACATCCACCAGTTTCTCAGTTTCAGCACTGTCCATGATGTTCCACAATGCACAGAAGATCCCGGAGCGAGACGAGCCGTCACTGACAGGGAATAATAGAAGGGAGGAAATAGAGTTGAAAATCGAGGGTATATTACTGGAAATGTTCTAAGCTGTTGAACATTATTCAAAATATAAATTATTAACTTAGCAAATTATCATTGGGATTTATTGAGGGGTCCCAGCATGAAATATGTTATATTTTTATACATTTGACTACAACAATGAGTCAGTTTTTGAAAGTGTCGCAGGGTAAAGATAAATAAATACAATTGTATATTAGATTCCATTTTCCTATAATCATGCAATTTTTTTCTATAACTATATGATTTATACTAGAAACTCATGGACAAAGATGACAGGTATAAAATGATATACTACTGTATGTAGGTATAGGAATGGATTTATTAAAATACAGATTACTTAGATTCCTTGCTGGTAAATTACAGTTAGCTATGCAACCCTATGAGACCCTCAGAGAAGACTAGGATGATGAAAATAATCACATCCTCATCCACAGTGCACAGTAGCCTAGGGAGGAAGTTATACTCTCTAAAAGAAAAGGTTCCTGGAAGATCTTTTAGGGGGTTCTTTAAATTCCCTGAAAAAAAGTTCCCTGAAGAACCCATAAAAATAATATTTTCTTAATGGCTCCTCCAAGAACCGTTTCATGAACCCTTTGGGGTTCACTGTTGAGGGTAGTTCCTTATTCAAAAGGTTATTTGAGGAACATTCAAAAGAGATCTTTGAAATATCTGTTAACGTTTTCCACCAGAGAAAAGTATCCCTTCAGTTTCAAAAATAGCGTTGAGACTTTTCTTATTAGAGTGTATAACCAAACAATACAAATTCTGTTTATTCCTCTTTTCCTTCAAGCAAAAAAATGTGTCCCTGTGACTCACTTGCAGTGGACCACAACAGGCAGGATCTTCTCTGGCTTGCCTTTGCCATAGCCAGAGGTCTGCTTGATGTTTTTGATCATATCCATGAAATGCTGGGGCTTCTCCGGAAGTTCCCGTCCCGCCCACTTCAGGAAATGGTACTGTTTCATCTGACGCATCTCTTTCCTCTGTAGGTCAAGGTTAACTTTCTTTTAAAATGTGTATTTTACTACATACACTACTGTTCAGAATTTTGTGGTCACTTAGAAATCTCCTTGATTTTAAAAGAAAAGTTTTTGGTCCATTAAAATAAAATCCAATTGATTAGAAATACAGTGTAGACACTGTTAATGTTGCAAAAGACTTGTTGCTGGAACCAGCTTATTTTCAATGGAATATCAACATAGGTATACAGAGGTACATTACCAGCAACGTTCCGCCCAACGTTGCTTATCCAAGTAAATCATTTTAAAAGGCTAATTGATCATTAGAAAAACCTTTTACATGTGTTTGCACCACATCCGTTGTGATGACTAAAGAAGAAATTAACCTGGCCTTCTTTATACAAGTTCAGTACCTTCAGCCTCAGAATTATGTTGTGGTTTGATTACAGGCTCAAAATGGCCAGAAATAAAGAACTTTCTTCTGAACCTCACCTTCTTGAAGACTACTCCTTGTGAGATATTTTAAAGCAACTGAAGATCTCAGACTAAGTTTTGTACTACTCCCTTCGCAGAAGTGCAAACTGGCTATAACCAGAATAGAATGAGGTGTAAGAGGCCGCAGTGCACAACTGAGTAAGAGGACAAATGTGTTATTAGAGTGTCTAGTTTGAGAAACAGACACTTCACAGGTCCTCAACTGGCAGCTTCATTAAATAGTACCTGCAAACCCCCAGTCTCAACTTCAACAGTGAATATGCAACTCTGGGATGCGGGCCTTCCAGGCAGAGTTGCAAAGATAAAGCCATTTCTCAGACTGGAGGAGGAACTTGGCCTAGGCCAGCGTCCTGGAGTTGCCTTTTCACTGTCAACGTTGAGACTGGTGTTTTGTGCATACTATTTAATGAAGCTGAAAGTTGACGACCTCTGAAGCCGCTGTTTCTAAAACTAGACATTTATATTCATTTGTTGTCCTGCCCTGTTGTGCATTGAGGCCTCCCACACCCTTTTCTATTCTGCTTAGAGACAGTTTGTGCTGTTCTGTGAAGGGAGTAGTACACATATTTTGTAGAAGACCATTGTACAGGATGACACTATGTTATTGACTGCATTTGATAAATAATACTTTTTACTTTGAGCTTGAACACTGCATTATTATAACAGACACAATTATGTTGTGGAAATCACTGCATGGGCTCAGGAACCATTGACTGTAAACACAATATTTCGCTACATCCACAAATGCAAGTTAAGACTCTACCATGCAGAAAGAGTATATAAACAAGATCCAGAAATGCTGTCAACGTCTCCGGGCCAGAGTTAATTTAAGATGGACTGCAGTGAGGTGGAAAACTATCCAATGGGCTGACAAATCAAAATGTGATTTTTTGGGAGGTATTATGGATACAAGGAGAGGGGTCATCTGGCTTCTTATCTGCGCAAAATTCAAAAGCCCAGTTTAGCAACTGTGATGGTATGGAGGTGCAATAATGCACATTGCATTGGTGATTTGCACATCTGTATAGGGACCATTTATGCTGAGCAATATACATAGGTTTTTGAGTAACATGTGCTGCCACTCAAACAATGCATTTTTCAGCAAGACAATGCCAAACCATGTATTACAACGGCATGGCTTCGTAATTAAAGAGTACAGGTGCCAAACTGGCCTCCCTGCAATCCAGAACTTTCACCCATTGAAAACATTTGGCACATTATCAATGAAAAATAGGAGACCCAGAACAGTTGAGCAGCTGAAATCCTATATCAAGCAAAAATGGGAAAACATTTCACTTTCAAAACTACAGCAACCGGTCTCCTAAGATTCCAAACACAGTATTGTTAAGTGTTGATGCAACACATTGGTCATTTTGCCCCGTCCCAACTTTTGAAATGTGTTACTGGATTTAAATTCAAACTAGGCATGTATTTTTCCAAAAACAATAACATTTCTTCATCATTAAATATGATCAGTTTTACCTCTAACCTTTTTATGTCTAAGTTAGATTAGTGATACATTGAAATGGCCACATAAATAAGCTTAATGGATTACATAGAGCAACAGCCAGAAGTCAGCACTGAAAACAGAGGGGAAATCCATTTCTCTGTAAGAATCAGACATTCCCTGCTTGTAAGTCGTCAGTTACCTTGGTGTGACGGATTTGAATACTACGAATGGTGTACGCTGGGAGGGTTTCTGTGGCTGTCACTTCCACCTCCATGTCTCCAAAGGTTCTTGTCTCGTCACCCCAGTAGGCGGAACAGAACTCCTACACACAAAACCCAGAGAACCAAAGGCCCATTCAAACAATGCAATACTACAACGTATTATAGAAATATTGTGTAGTAGATGTTTAAGGGAGAGTCCCTCCCCTGGTTGTGACACACACCTGGTCTCCTTCTTGGAAGTCTGTTAGCATCACTATGGTCTTGACCCTTTTTTGGAAGACCATCTGCCAGAAGTCCCCTATAGTGTCTGGTAGAGGACCCTGGGTTGCTATCAGACTCTTCTGACACCAGTAACCCTAAGAAGGGAAACAGGCTTGATTATGTCTAAACTGTCATTTTATGGATATCAAATATATAATTACATTAAAAAGCATTCTTTCATATCCTTAATTTAATATTCATCAACTGTAAATGATGGCATGTACGTCTATATGGGTGGCGTTGATGTATTTGGTGGACTCTTCCTCTTCATCCGAAGACTCATCATCCTCCTCATCATCGTCATCATTATCCTGGTCACGGCTGTAGTCATCCTCTAGCTTCACCAGAACTCTGTTGTAGTCATCTGATTGGAAATGATTTGCAAAGTAGTCAGTCAGTTATTTATGAGAGAAACTCTTCAGTTAGTAAATCTTGAACTGAATGGAATTGTCATCATTTTCATCTTTTTATTTCCAAAACTATGATGCTTTGCTTGGTTCTGTTTGGGAGGATTCTGCGCTCACATGGAATAACAGAAGAATAACGATTCTTCTTCTTGTTGTCCTCATTGACCCCAGTGTTAAATGTCCGCCAGTTCTTGTACAATGGAAGTCTCTAATAGAAACAAGGTTAGACAAATGGTTTAATTAGGTTAGGGTTAGTAAGTTAGTAAGATGTACTAACACATTTGGAGTATATTGTATCAGGGTGAGAGTTCCTACGGTCAAAGTATTCATGGTCCACAACTTCACTATCACCACAGATACAGAGTTTTAACATCATTTAATGATAGGAGAGGCTGTAATTTCAAGTCTAGTGTATTACTGGTAGATGGACACCAGTTATTGAACACCTTTTCCCTTTTTCACTGTGAGCCTCACACACTGTAAAAACTGTAGTTCTGGGAGTGCAGGCAATATTTATCATTAGACTGCGAGTTAATGTGTGAACACGGAAAAATGGAAGCTGGCAAAGTGTAATTATGAATGAAAACAATGATGCCTGCAGTATAAGGTACAGTAACACTTTGGAGTTTGTTACTAACCTCAGCATTCTGTGGTACACATTGTTGATCAAAGCATGTATAAGATAAAGCCATAATAAATAAAACGCTGCTTGTTCAAATCCATGCCCTGACAATATGAAAATTAAAATGGGCAAAACACTTACCCTTAATTACTCCTGTAAGTCATTATGGACAAGAAACTTATGTAAAATACACTTTCCAAGATGAAACTGTTTGAATCTGAGCTTTTTGACCCCCAATCAGAGGAAAGGCAGTAACAATGTTTTATTACAGTAATTCCGTTTTCTAAAAAGTTAGGATTAATGATTATTTTATAATTAATAAAGAAGCGAAGCAGAGCAGAATTGAGGGAAATAAGATCAGCAAGAAATTGTTTGTCCGTTCTAAGAATGGATAGGAAAAATGAAATACTGAAGAAAGCAGACTGACCTGGAACTCCACCTCTAGTAGAGTGGGTTCATTGGCCTGATCTTTCTGTTTGAGCGTGCTCAGTGTGGAATGGAGCTCAGCCAGGGGAATCTCGGTCTCTCCATACTGGTTATGTTCTATCAGGGCCTGATGGATCAGGATGTATTGGGCCTGAACAAAGACAAAATAGTAAATGTTATACACACATGTACGGTATGTTGACAGTAATAACTGTTTACGGACCAGTATGAAATAAACACACATATCTCTTAAAGTCTAACATGAGGATGAGTTACCTCCACTTGAACCATGAGACATCTCTGGCGCCGGAGCCCGACCACATATCCATAAATGTCCACTCTGCCTTCAGCCTCCAGACCTTCAATCATGGCATCAATGCCCATGTAAGTGCCTGTTCTGCCAACACCAGCACTGCACAAAATAGTATGGAAAATTATTATTTACAATGACTTTAAAGCAAATATCACATTCTCTGGACACAAAGCTCCCTCAAGGGTAGCAAAATGTCATAAAAAGCATTACATTTGCTTTTGATTGAGTACAACAAACCCTAAAGTACAGTCGCTGTCTGGCTTCTACCTGCAATGGATGATTATGGGTCCACTGAAGAAGTTCTTGAAGGAGTTGACACGTCGCCTCAACTTCAGGAGGAGGTGTGGTTCTCCTGGCACACCATGGTCTGGCCAGCTGGTGAACTGGATATGGGTCAACTCCCTCTCTGTGCACCTTTCCCTCTTCTATAATAACCCCCACACAACACACATACACACACGTCATCTTAATAGACAAGACATCTTAATAGAATCTCAAACTTTGGTATAACAGTTTAGTTTAGGCCAGTGTTATTGTTATGCAAGTAGGTACCCTCTGTATAAGAATTTGTGTTTTTCCCCTCTTGCCCTAAACACAGGTATCCCATAAGTTCCTGATTATACTCATGGTGTGTCCCACCTGGCAGTCATCAGTGCACCTTCCGACTGCTGAAGTGGACACTTCTCCAGATGGCACCACCTGATCATTTTATCCATTACCCAGTCACCTCACACATACCCTGGTTTAAGAACCCAGTCAATTGTTCCCCCCCCGAGACTCATTTTGAGGTTATATAGAGCCCATAGGAAAACGTTGTCTAAAAACACTAGTGAGTGGACCACCCATTGTATTTTGTATACTTTAGTGGTGAGTTTAGGGGCTCTTGAGGCAGGCAAGATCAGTCTAGGGCTTTTTGATTTATTTCATTAATTGGGTCTAGCTAAGCCACTTTATACACGTTTTACTGTGTGTTTATGGTAAACATTTTGTTTGACTATAGCTTTTGTTCTCACTGTCTTTGCACTATTACACCTTGTTTCATTACGGCCTCTTCCCTATGCACCCTAGACTGCTAGAGCTATGGGGTTTGTAACAGTGATCAAAAATAGTTTATGTATTTGTTGATAAATACATAAATATATTGATACTAAGTGAGACGCACGTTTGCCAAGCTGAGGTGGCGGATGATGTAATCCGGGCAGTGATTTTCTCCATTCAGCTTCACAATAAACTCCTCAAAGATCTCTGTCTCTCTTTCTGGAGATGGCCAATACTGGGCACACTTGACCTACAGGAGAAAAACACCACACATTCACAGAACGCTATGAATCAGTGGCAAAACTATAAACTCCACTTGTACAGACAAGTGTGAAAAATGTTATCCGAGAATGAGTTGTCAGTTGGTCTTTTCCTGTGTTGTGGTTAGAGCTGTGAGTGTAATTATAACAAGCTCTGCATTGCAAAAGAAATATGCACATATGTGGACAAACAAGAGTGTTATCAGCTTACTCGGTTTCCCTCCTCACAACGTGTCACCATGACAATGATGGAGGACTGTTGTTCCCAGACCATCCTCCAGAAATCAGCCACAGTCTCATCCTTGGGCCCTAACACACAAATCATTAAATAAAAACCAAATACCAAGTTGGCTCACGGACACAGTTTAATATTGTTGAATTATAATCATCCTCAACTATCAGGAAGGGAAAATCACCTTGAGCAGCAATGTACTTCTTGGACTCCTTAAAACCCTGAAATGAAAGAGACATACTTTTGCTGCACATACAATCTAAATACTATTGCCACAATGTGGGGTCTAGGGCGGGGGTGTCCTAACAGTTCCACGGAGGAATACGTGTCTGCAGGCTTTAAATTTTTCCTATAAATTGGTTCTCAGTTCTGACCTAAACAACCAGGTGAGGGTAGAAAGTAACCAATTAGTGACCTAATGAATCAAGTACAAGGAGAGTGCGAAAACACGCAGACACTCTACCCTTCATGGAACAGTTTGGACATATTAGTATCTAACCGGTCCAGTCTACAGTTATTTAAATGTAACTACAATGCGGTGTCTACACTAAGTATGATTTAACTACTATGTAGTGTCTACAGTTATTATGTAATTATTCTATAGTATTGCTTAGTAAGACTTATTAGTCTATATTATTGCTTTGTAAGTACTTACAATGTAGTGACTATAATTTCTACTGTGTAGCTAACATTTTTACCATGTAGGTCAATTATGAGATTAGAGGTCTGTAGAAAATAACAACAAAGCATGTTTTACATCAATGAAGCTGGCGTTGATGTAGTCACAGCCAGCCTCTCCATTTCCAGTTGTCAGCTGGACACGATTGTAATCATCTGATTGGACAGAAATAAACAGGGTCGAGGACAAGAAAACAAGGACAACACATACAATCATGGAGATGCAGCAGCACAGACGTAATTCCTTGGGACAGCAGGCTTCATTAGGATGAAGATCTGCTTACATGGGAGGATGTCCACATAGCGGTTCTTGGGCTGGTTGCAGGAATGCTTGGCCTCTCTGATAGGGTTGCGACTAAAGATCCTAGGGATACTCTGTAAAAAGAGAGGGGTTTGTGAGCTGTTGGGATAAAGCACTGGATCCAAGGCTTCATGTAGCTGGTACGGGTTCACATCAACAACCCATTGCTTAAACATATCCAGAAAGACAACAGCGACAAATCCCTGGGTCATTAATATGTGGTGCCATTTGGACCTCAAAATTCTAGCAATTCTTAAATATATATTTTAAATTGGTTCTTATGTTATCATAAAGAGGTAATGTTTCACTGTCAGAAAAATATTGGTCAAACTCAGGCACCTAATTGTCATGAGCCGGAGTGGGGACCCAGGCGCGGATCGGAAGGGCAGAGGTGGAGTGGCAGGTAGAGGGATCAGAGTCGGGCAGGGAAGGGAGACTCAGACAGGCAGCGGAGGCACTGATCAGTGACAGGCAGAATAGTCGGGAACAGGCGGTAGGTCGGTGCACGGGCGGACGGCAGAAGAACAGGTAGGTAACAGGCAGAGTAGTCAGGGACGGGCGGAAGGTCGACACACTGTCTGACAGCAGAAGTACAGGCGGGGAGCAGGAAGAGTAGTTGGGGACAGGCAACGAGTCGGTACACCGGAGATGCAAACGAACAGCAGACTCGAGCATTGCTGTGAAGCGCATGTGAATAACGACCATAATCCGGCAGGGAAAGAATGGCAGAGGACCGAGAATATACTGTTGGGGATGAAGCGATTGGGAACTGGTGCATAATTGCGGAGAGTGAAGAGGAGCCTAATTAGATGGGAAGCAGGTGTGCGAACTGTTCAGGAACGCGCGGTCCTGTCTCCACGCGATTGCAGAGGCGGGGGCGTGACACTAATAAATGTAGATAGAATGTACACATGAGCTCTTGAGAAATCTCTTCCACAAGGATATAGTCATGACTTTCTGAAAGAGTTAACAATGTGTGTATTCATTTACATTGTCAAATATATTATGTTTCAAATAATAATTAAATAATAATTATTGTGTAAAGTATGTTTCAGAAACAGCACTTTATTTATACAATATTTGCTTAAAAAGGTAATAAGAATAGAATTTGTAAAAAATTACATGTCATTTGATGGTATTCTTATATAACTAATTAAAGAGACCTGCCTAACAGGGTGGAATGAAACATAGCAGGGTGGAAAGTGATACCAATTGTAGTTGAATATTAATGTGTCAAAACTGACACAAGTCATTTATGTAAGATACGATTCTCTGTATGATTTAAGTACAGACTTAATTTTGAAATACAGACTAACATCATGAAGCACTGAACCAAGATTTAGTTACATACAGTTGTAATGAGCTGTTATTTTCCCAGCAGAAAATGTTGTGAACTGAAATTAAAGGTGGCTAACAGAGTCAAAAGTGATTGCTGGTTATTTCTTCTAAATGTTAATATGTTTGTGTCATTTCTTTAGCGCATAGGCCTTCAACCATCTAATGGGGACTTCCCAGCCATTCCATGTTAAATGTATCCCAGAGCTAGCACTCCAACTTTTTAAGTAATTAACAAGCCCTTACCTGTTGACCCAGGTGAGCTATTTCAGGGCAAATTCTAAACTGTGAGATGGCTTGGGGGTCCCCAGGAGAGGGTTGAAGACCTATGCCTTAGCAAATAAGCATGTTGATTAGACTTAAGTGGTAGAACTAAAGAGGTAGAACTAAAAATGTAGTAGTGAAGGGGGGTAAAACAGAAAGGGAAGAGGGATTGTAACACCTGGAACTCCTGAAGAAAAAGGCGTCCCTCGTCAGCAATCTTCCTCTTGTAGGTATCCAAGAGCACCTCAGATCCAATTGGCTCCACATTCAGCAGGTTTTCCTCATCATCTAGGTGAAACCATATCAAGGTAAAGGGTATGACAATCATAATCTTAGAATAGATCAGTACATTTGAGTGCTTCAGTATGATCAGTTGAATATACTGTGTCTTCGGACA
Source organism: Esox niger (assembly GCA_016801105.1). Classification (NCBI taxonomy): domain Eukaryota; kingdom Metazoa; phylum Chordata; class Actinopteri; order Esociformes; family Esocidae; genus Esox; species Esox niger. The sequence continues at coordinate 39,226 of JACXGJ010003900.1, forward strand.
GTGTTAAGATCACTTCACTTTCTCCACATTTTGTAATAGACTTTTTGTAATTAAATATGTTATTTTTAGCATCTGTTGGTGAAAGTAGTGCTTACGAGCCAAAAAGGATCCCGAAAATGGTGATTATGTATGTTTGCCCACTGACAAAGAAATGTCTATAATTTTAATGGGAGGTTCATTTGAACAGTGAGAGACAAAATAACAACAACAACAACAACCAAACATTACATTGATTTGCAATTTAATGAGGGAAATAAGTATTTCATCCCCTGTCAATCAGAAAGATATATTTTACACAGGTAACGAGGTGAGACCCTAACCCTTATCAGATTCCAAACTCTTCACCATGGCCAAGACCAAAGAGCTGTCCAGGGATGTCAGGGACTAGATTGTAGAATTACACAAGACTGGAATGGGCTACAAGACCATCGCCAAGTAGCTTGGTGAGAAGTTGACAACATTTGATGTGATTATTCTCAAATGGAAGAAACACAAAATAACTGTAAATCTCCCTTGGTCTGGGGCTCTATGCAAGATCTCCCCTCTAGGAGTTTCAATTATCATGGCAAGGGTGAGAACTACACGGGAGTATCTTGTCAATGATCTCAAGGAGGCTGGGACCATTGTCACCAAGAAAACAATTGGTAACACACTATGCTGTGAAGGACTGAAATCCTGATACGCCCGCAAGGTCCCCCATCTCAAGTTTGCCAATGAAAATCTGAATGATTCAGAGGCGAACTGGTTGAAAGTGTTGTGGTCAGATGAGACCAAAATTGAGCTCTCTGGCATCAACACAACTCACCGTGTTTGGAGGAGGAGGAATGCTGCCGATAACCCCAAGAACACCATCCCCTCCGTCAAAATTGGAGGTGGAAACATTATGCTTTGGGGGTGTTTTTCTTCTAAGGGGCCAGGACAACTTCATAGCACCAAAAGGACGATGGACTGGGCCATGTACCGTCAAATCATAGGTGAGAACCTCCTTCTCTCAGCCAGGACATAAAAAATGGGTCATGGATGGGTATTCCAGCATGAAAATGACCCAAAACACACGGCCAAGGCAACAAAGGAGTGGCTCAAGAAGAAGCACATAAAGGTCCTGGAGTGGCCTAGCCAGTCTCCAGACCTTAATCTCATAGAAAATCTGTTGAGGTTCGAGTTGCCAAACATCTGCCCTGAAACCTTAATGACTTGGAGAAGATTTGCCAAGCAGAGAGGAACAAAATTCCTCCTGAGATGTAAACAAAACGGGTGGCCAACTACACGAAACCTGGTGGCCAACTACACATCTGACCTCTGTGATTGCCAACAATGGTTTTGCCACCAAGTACCAAGTCATGTTATTTTGCATATTCAAATGTTAATCCGTTTTCCTTGATTTTTTCTTTTTCTGTCTCACACGGTTCAAATAAACCTTCCATTACATTTATAGACGAATCATTTCTTTGTCAGTGGGCAAACGTACAAAATCATATTTTTTCCCTTACTGTATGTCATGCTTGTACCAATTTATATCCCATGTCATGTTATTCTTTAGTTGTATTTTTGTTTTTAACTTCTTCCATTTCAGAATGATGCCCACTGTGCATTAACAATTCTGTAATAACCTTCCGCAGATCTATGCCTTGCCACAAATCTCAGAGGTCTTTTAAGAGGTCCTTGGACATTATGGTTTGGTTTTTGCTCTGACATGCACTCTGAAGTGTGGGACCTTATGTAGACAAGTGTGTGCTTTGCTCAATCATGTCCAATCAATACAGTTTGCAACAGAGGGACTCCAGTCAAGTTCTGAAGACTCATGGATGATCAAAGAACATAGTATACATCCAAGCACAATTCGGAGTGTCATGGCAAAGGGTCTACATTCTTTCTCGCTTTGGCAAAGTTTTCACTCTGACATGATGCGGTATTGTATGCAAATTAATAACAAAAAAATATGAATATGTATATTTGTTATACTCTAAAATGTATCATACAGTGCATAACACAAAACATCTGAAGGAAGTGAATGTGTCAGAAGACACTCCAAAGGCAGCATACATTTAAATAGATAATCCCTTACTTGACTGATACATCGCAATCGGTCCGCCAGTGTTGCTGTGGAGAAAACATTTGTTTTACAACTGCACAATATAACAAGAACCTCACTGTTAATAATTTTTCCTTGTTCCACAAGTGCATACACTTTTTAATGATCAAAGCTACTTCTATGAATACAAACTGAACACAATCCACATGCAGGATAGGACTGACTTAATTCTGACCTGGACTTCTTGCGATGCAGAATGTAGATCTTATAGAGAATGAAAAGGAGAGCCAAAGATGTAAGGATGATGAGGAAGATGAGGAACCCAATCAAAGCTTTGTCATTGTCTGAAAACAAGATCAACGTGTGAAAGGTAATTTACTCATTTGTATTTTTGGTACAAACTGAATGCTGTATACCAATTATGCATAAAGGAGTGTCAAAGTTACTTAGTTTGTATACGGTGCTGCTTGAAATTATGTGAACCTTAAACAGTTTGTCATTATTTTAGTATGAAATCTTAAAATAAATTTAAAAAATCCTTATCTACACCCCAATTTGTCATGAAGACATTTCAAATTAAGGACACAAACAAAAACATATGTTTGTGACTCCTCCATTATTGGCAATAACTTGACGTCTACTATAGCCTCTATCAGTTGCTGACATCTTTCGTGGGATTTTTGTTCCAGTCCTCCAGACAGAAGTCAAAGTATCGAGTGAGGTTAGAGGGGGGTCTGGCATGTACTTAACCAATTTAGAACATAAATCTTCTTTCTCCTGGGACATTCTGTGATAGATTATCTTGAATACTTTGGGAGTTTGTCAAGTCCAGCTTCAGCTTCTGACTGAATGGCCTGACATTCTGTTCAAGAAGCTCAGGTTATACCTCAGAATTCATGACCCCCCCTGATGATGTGCAGTTGACCAGGTCCAAAAGCAGCACCAGATCTTGACATTCCCCTCATATGAAGAATACAGGAGATTGTTGTCATATGTAGCACACAGCCAGTACTTGCCAGAAATTCCTACGGATCCTTTAATGTTGCTGTAGGTCTCTTGGAAGCCTCCCTGACCAGTCTTTTCATACATTTTGGAAGGACTTCCAGTTCTAGGTAATGTCTCTGTTGTGCCATATTTTCTCCACTTGATGATGACTGTCTTCACTGTGTTTCATGGTATTTCTTATGCTTTGGAAAGTATATTGTACCCTTCAACTGACTGATATCTTTCAACAATGAGATCCCTCTGATGATTTGGAAGCTATCTGCAGACCATGATATTTGCTCTGTGATGCAACTAAGAAAATGTCAGGAAAAGAACAGCTGAACTTAATTTGCGATTAATCAGAGTCACTTTAAATGATGGCAGGTGTGTAATGACTTCTATTTAACATGAATTTGAATGTGATTGGTTAATTCTGAACACAGCTATATCCCCACTCATAAGAGGATGTACACATTCATGCACCCAGGTTATTATAAGGTTTTTATAGGTCACATTAAAAGTGGAAAAAGTTCTGTCATGATTTATCTTTTTCTCATTCTTTTACAACACAAAAACCTTGCATTTTAACAGGGGTGTGTAGAATTTTTATATCCGCTGTATATAATTTGAAATCAGGGGCAATTCATAAAAGGGGCTATAGTCCCAGACACCCAGGCCGAACGACATCCATGGGTAATACCAAATTCACTAGCTCAAACATTTTCCTTCAGATCTGTCGTTTGAGAGGTTCATTGGGTACCCAATTATTTACCCACTTGATCCTACTTACCTACTTCATTAAACCAATGCACATAGTTTTGCACTTACACCCATTCCTTTTTCCATTATTTCTTCTAAACCAACATATACAAGTGCTGGTCATATAATTAGATCATCAAAAAAGTGAAAAAGTTGATTTATTTCAGTAATTCCATTCAAAAAGTGATACTTGTATAATGTATACAGTCATTCCACACAGACTGATATATTTCAAGTGTTGATTCCTTTTAATTTGGATGTTTCTAACTGACAAATAATGAAAACCCCAAAATCGGAAAATCTGAATATTGTGAAAAGGTTCAATATTGAGAACACCTGGTGCCACACTCTAATCAGCTAATTAACTCAAAACACCTGCAAAGGCCTTTAAATGGTCTCTCAGTCTTGTTCTGTAGGCTACACAATCATGGGGAAGACAAAAAGACGACCATTGACACCTTGCACAAGGAGGGCAAGACACAAAAGGTCATTGCTAAAGAGGCCGGCTGTTCACAGAGCTCTGTGTCCAAGCACATTAATAAAGAGGCGTCGGGAAGGAAAATATGTGGTAGGAGAAAGTGTACAAGCAATAGGGATAACCGCACCCTGGAGAGGATTGTGAAACAAAACCCCTTCAAAAATGTGGGGGATATTCACAAAGAGTGGACTGCAGCTGGAGTCAGTGCTTCAAGAACCACCACGCACAGACGTATGCAAGACATGGGTTTCAGACTTGTGTCTAGCCACTCTTGAACAAGACACAGTGTCAGAAGCGTCTCGTCTGGGCTAAAGACAAAAAGGACTGGACTGCTGCTGAGTGGACCTAAGTTATGTTCTCTGATGAAAGTAAATTGAGCATTTCCTTTGGAAATCAAGGTCTCAGAGTCTGGAGGAAGAGAGGTGAGGCACAGAATTCACGCCCAGTGTAAAGTTTCCACAGTCAGTGATGGTTTGGGGTGCCATGGCATCTGCTGGTGTTGGTCCACTGTGTTTTCTGAGGTCCAAGGTCAACGCAGCCGTCTACCAGGAAGTTTTAGAGCAATTCATGCTTCCTGCTGCTGACCAACTTTATGGAGATGCATATTTCATTTTCCAACAGGAATTGGCACCTGCACAGAGTGCCAAAGCTACCAGTACCTGGTTTAAGGATCATGGTATCCCTGTTCATAATTGGCAAGCAAACTCGCCTGACCCTAATCCTATAGAAAATCTGTGGGGTATTGTGAAGAGGAAGATGCGATACGCCAGACCCAGCAATGCAGAAGAGCTGAAGGCCACTATCAGAGCAACCTGAGCTCTCATAACACCCGAGCAGTGCCACAGACTGATCGACTCCTTGCCACGCCACATTGCTGCAGTAATTCAGGCTAAAGGGGCCCCAACTAAATATTGAGTGCTGTACATGCTCATACTTTTCATGTCCATACTTTTCAGTTGGACAACATTTCTAAAAATCCTTTTTTGTATTGGTCTTAAGTAATATTCAAATATTCTGAGATATTGATTTTGGGGTTGTCTTTAGCTGTCAGTTATAATCATCAAAATTAAAAGGAATGAACACTTGAAATATATCAGTCTGTGTGGAATGACTGTTTACATTATGCTAGTTTAACTTTTTGAATGGAATTACCAAAAAAAATCAACTTTTTGATGATATTCTAATTTTATGACCAGCACCTGTAGAATTGGTAACTATAAATCTGTTATGTCATGAATATATAAATAAAGATTTCATGGTGAACACAAAAAAATCCATAATTGCAGAAGGATTTCATATATTTTCAAGCAGCGTCCTAGACTTGCTTATATTTAGATAAAGATTCTTACGATTATCAAAGCAATATTATTTTCTTAATAACAGCTAGCTTTCAACAAAAGCATGTCATTTTATTCAGTCTTCTGCATATGATTCTGGAAATGTAAAACTACTTACAGTCAGTAGTAAAGTGTTTTATGATTGTCCCACTTTTGTACATCTCATTCTGGGCAAAGACCTAAAAAAAAGACATACATTCCTTTATCACTGCAATGTTTACACAATCCCAAACCCACTAAGTTAATTATAAAATGCAGGCAAAATACAAAATGACATGGTTTACTTGTTTTCCTAGCATTTAAATCTCATTAGGGTCTCACAAACAAATTTTTGTGCATCTAATTCAAATGATCTATATGCAAATTGTTTAGCTTAATGGTAGTATTAAGAAAGCTGTTATCAGTCCCATGATCTAAATAAAAGGTTTGAGTGGGTGATGTACCCTTTTAAGAGTTTTTTCATACTTACTTTTTTGGCAAAGCCTTTAAAAATACTAGAAAATATTTCTGGATGTATATTTATATACAGTTATGCCCAGATATATTTGTACACTGACACAAGTTTTGTTATTTTGGCTGTATATCAAAATATATTAAAGTTACAGTTAAATGATGAATATGAATTGAAAGTGCAGTCTTTCAGCTTCAATTTGAGGGTATTTACATTCCAAATTGGAATGGTTTAGTAATTACTGCCCTTTAATATGTAGCCCCCTCTTTTTCAAGAGTCCAAAAGTAATTAGACCACTGACTCAAAAGCTGTTTCATGGATAGGTGTGGCCTTTGTTATTACTTCATCAATTAAGCAGGTCAAAAGTCTGGAGTAGATTCTTAATGTTTCATTTTCATTTGGAAGCTGTTGCTGTGAACACACAAAATGTGGTCAAAGGAGCTGTCAATGCAAGTCAAACAAGCCACCCTTAAAAAAATCTATCAGAGCGATAGCAGAAACATGAGGAGTGGCCAAATCAACAGTTTGGTACGTTCAGAGAAAAAAAGAACGCAGTGGTGAGCTCTGCAACACAAAAGACCTTGGACGTCCACAGAAGACAACAGTGATGAATGATCATAGGACACTTTCCATGGTAAAGAGAAACCCCTTCACAAAATCCAGCCAAGTGAAGAACACTCTCCAAGACAATCATTCATAAACCTCAAGAATACAAAGGCCAGATTACAATTTTCCAAAAAATATTTTAAAAGACAGCCCAGTTCTGAAAAATCATTCTTTGGACAGATGAAACTAAGATTAACCTGTACCAGAATTATGGGAAGAAATAAGTATGGAGAAGGCTTGGAATGGCTCATGATCTTTTATGAAGCATGCAGTACCACATAATCTGTAAAACACGGTGGAGGCAGTGTGATGGCATGGCAATGCATGGTTTCCAATGGCAACTGGGTCACTAGTGTTTGTTGATAATATGCAAGATGAATTCAGAAGAATATAGGTATTCAGCTGTGCTTATAAGTTTGCGTACCCAGGCAGAAACAAAAAAAATACTTCAATTAAAGTTAGTGATCATATCAAGCCATTTATTATTAAATAGTTGTTTGTCTCCTTCTTAATGCATCATGATAACAAAAATCAGAAATGGTTCTGATCAAATATTTTCATACCCTTGAATGTTTGGCCTTATTACAGACACACCTGTGGCTTCTTCAATTGCAATTAGTGTATAAATCGTCAGTGAGTTTGTTAGCTCTCACATGGATGCACTGAGCAGGCTAGATACTGAGCCATGGGGAGCAAAAACAACTTTCAAAAGACCTGTGTACCAAAGTAATGGAACATTAGATGGAAAAAGATATAAAAAGATATCCAAAGCCTTGCAAATGCCAGTCAGTACTGTTCAATTACTTAAAATCCAAAGATTTGAAGATTTTAACAAAAAATGAGCGAGTTGCCAGAAAGAAGCCTTTACATCACCAATGCCACAAAAAAACGCTGGTTACAATATGCCAGACAATACCTTGACACACCTCAGAGCTTCGGCCACATTGTTATTTTGACTAAAATACAGCTTTACGGTGACAACCATAAGCGTTATGTCTGGAGAGGGGTCAACAAGACCTATAGTGAACAGAATACCATCCCGACTGTGAAGCATGGTGGTGGCTCACTGATGTTTTGGGGGTGTGTGAGCTCTAAAGGCACAGGGAATCTTGTGAAAATTGATAGCAAGATTAATGTAGCATGTTCTCAGAAAATATTGGCAGACATTAGGACTTTCCAGCATGACAATGATCCTAAGCACAAGGCCAGTTTGACCCTCCAGTGGTTACAGCAGAAATAGGTGAAGGTTCTTGAGTGGCTATCACAGTCTCATGACCTTAATTTCATTGAGTCACTCTGGGGAGATCTCAAACTTGTGGTTCATGCAAGAAGACCAAAGACTTTGCATGACCAATAGGAATTTTGCCGAGATGAATGGGCAGCAAAACAACCTGCAAGAATTTGGTGCCTCATAGACAACTATTACAAAAGACTGCATGCTGTTATTGATGTTAAAGGGGGCAATACACAGTATTAAGAACTAAGGGTATGCAGACTTTTGGTCTGACAGGGGTCTGTTCAGTTTTTTCTTTGTTGTTATGTTTTTTTTATGATTGTGTCATTCGGTTATGACCTACAGTATAATGTGAATCCTATAAGAAATAAAAGACATGTGTTTTGCCTGCTCACTCATGTTTTCTTTACAAATGGTACATACAGTGGGTATAGAAAAGAATCACCCCCCTTTAAAATAATCACATTTTGTTGCTTGGCAGCCTTAAATGAAAATGGACAAAACTTCTTTTGTGTTATTCAGCTGTATTTACAACTTATAACATCCAACTGAAAGATATAATATCATGTCACGTCCTGGCTATGCCCCTAGCCATCTTTGCGCTGGCTGGGGCCATAGTCAGGACGTGGCCAATAGAGGTGCCTCTAGCCACCTCTATGCACTTGGGTCTCCCCAATTGGAGGCAGGTGTCGTGTATTGCCTCCAATTGGGGAACCTATTTATGTTGAAGGTTTGCCCACAGTAGTGTGGTTTATTTTGGTTAGCAGCCGTAGGCTATGCATGCCCAGTCATTTGTCTGATCTAAGTTTGTTTGTTTCTTTTGTACTTTTCACTATTAAATATGGATTATAACAACCGTTCTGCCTCTGCCGATCTGTCCAAACACCGGACTTATGACATATCAACTTGTCAGAAAAAAATATACAAATTAAAGAACAGAATTACTGAGTTGGAAAAAGAATCACCCCCCTCCTACAAATGACTTGTAAACCCAACCAGGTGTAGTTAATCACCTTTTCAATAGCACAAAAAGCCAACTGACTTTCAACTGTGATCAGCTGTGGTCATTTTGATTAGCTCAGCATGAAACAAGCTTTCCCTGAAGCATTTCAGTCCATGGTAGTGCAACTGAAGACAAAAATCAACTATGGGTGGCAAGGCATTGTAAAAGATCTCCGGGATAAATTTGTGGACAGGCGCAAGTCAGGAGATGGATACAAAAACATTGGCTTTATCGGTGCCTTGAAGCACAGTGAAGTCCCTCCCTGGGTCAGGATGTTGCTCCAAATTGGATGAAAGAGCCAGGAGGAAACTGGTCAGAGAGGCTACCAAGAGGCCTACAGCAACTCTGAAGCAGTTGCAGGAATTCATGACAGAGTGGTCATTGTCTGCATGTGACAACAATATCACAAATTCTCCACAAATGTGGCTTGTATGGGAGGGTTTCAAGAAACAAGCAACTCCTCAAGATAGGCCACATGCATTCACGACTGAGCTTTGCCAAAACGCATCCTGAAGATTCTAAGGCTACGTGGAAAAATGTGTTATGGTCAGATGAGACTTGAATTGTTTGTCCTCAACGCCAAACAATATATCTGGCAAAAATCCAATACAGCTCACCATCCAAATAACACCATTCCTACAGTTAAGCATGGAGGTGGTAATATCATGTTATGGGGTTGTTTCTCTGCAGCAGGGACTGGAGCACTTGTCAGGATAGAAGGGAAAATGGATGGGGCAAAATACTATCAAATTCTTGAGGAAAATCTGCTGCTCTCTGATGGAAGGTTGGCAATGGGAAGAAGATTTTCTTTCCAACATGACAATGACCCAAAGCATACAGCAAAACTTACCACACAGTGGTTGAAGGGGAAAAAGGAGAATGGCCTAGTCAGAGCCCAGACTTTGAGCAGTTCTGCAAAGAAGAGTGGTCAAATATTGCAACGTCTAGATGTGCAAAGTTAGTAGACACATATCCCAACAGACTAAAGGCTGTAATTAAAGCAAAAGGTGGTTAAATAAAATACTGCAACAAGGGGGTGATCCATTTTCCAACACAGTGATTATGTTTTTTTATTTGTATATGTTTCTCTGACATTTTGTTGTTATATCTTTCACCTGGATGTTATAAGTTGCACTGAGCAAATACAGCTGAATGAAACAAAAACGGTGTCTGTCTTCATTTCAGGCTGCAAAGCAACCAAATGTGATTATTTTACAAGGGGGTGATTATTTTGTATACCCACTGTACACACGATCAAACAAGAACTGAAGACAGCTGCAGTAAAGGCCTGACAAAGCATCACAAAGGAGGAAACCCAATGTTTGGTGATTTCCAACGCGTTTCAGATATCAAGCAGTTATTGTCTGCAGAGGATTCTTGACACAGTATTAAAAATGTTATTTATGAATATGTTCATTTGTCCAATTACATTTGATCCCCTGAAATAAGGGGTCTGCACTTCAATTGTATCTTGGTTGTTTTATTTGAAATCCATTGTGGTGGCGTACAGAGAGCAAAGTATGACAATTATGTCATAGATCCAAATATTTCCGGATCCACCTGTTTAGGGTCTTACCATATCTTTTCAGTGAAGTTACGATGTAGTACTTCATATAGAAAGTAATTTAATATGCTTATTTTCCATATTAAGCTAGACAATATATTACATAGATGTGTTTACTGTCTAACAGTCAAAATAATCAATATCTGTAAATCCC